>JAPMOR010004592.1:214379-278904 GCA_026543865.1 Argiope aurantia
TGTGTGTGTGTGTGTGTGTGTGTGTGTGTGTGTGTGTGTGTGTGTGTAAAGTTTTAAAGAAATGTAAAGTTTTTAAAGAATCTAAGAACCACTTTTAATTTTTAAGAATAAATTTTATCTAATCTAGAAAACTTTACCTCTTTGATTTAAAAGAAAGTAAGGCTTTTAAAATTAGCTAGCAAATCATACAATTTTTCTCATTTTAATCTTATCAAACCAAGCATTATAGTTAAGAACATTTAAATAATAAATGAGTAAGAAATAAAAACTGAAACTTTTAGTATTTACTACACAAAACACAAATTTTTGCGCACAAAAAATTAAATTAAATGAAGTGTCGTCCGACATAAATATTGGCATATCTAAGGATAATATCACTGGAAGTTTTTAAAGTATATTAATAATAATAAAAGAAACTTCGCCTTTTCTAAAACTACTTTTTTAAAACTACCTAAGATGGGTTTTTATAAGCATAAAAAGTCAAAGAAAAATATCATTTCAACAGTTAAAAGATTGAAATCGGCTAACATATAATAGGAATTCCGAAAATGCGGAGTTCTAAAATACATTAAAATCATTACTTGGCATACATCATAAAACATACTAAACAAAAAACATAATGGCCTTCATGATTTTGAAATTATATATGTTCCATAATAATATATATGCAAATATTGATTTATCGCTTGGAAATTGTGTTGTCTACCAATTTTCAGTTTAATTATGTTAGGATAATATTACATTTTTAAACTACATCACGGAGATTTTGAAATGATCCTTCACAATTTTGTAAAATAAACGTATGAGAAGAGTGACATTGGATTTGGTAACCTTCATCGACAAATTTCCATACGTCATCATTCGGAAGATTTTTACTTACATTGAGTTTGAAGTACATCAAGTATATCTATGCAACGGATTGGTTTAGTTATATTAACGTCCCTTTTGAAGCCACACTTGGGCTATTTTGGGACGGACCTCGTAATTTTGAATCGCGGTTAGATGACGAGGACGACACCTGAGCTGGCACCCCCTCTCCACACCATACCCCACCACACCAGTGGGAGGACGTTTGGTCAGAACGGATTTAACGTGCAACAGACCCGCTTACACGACGGTTCTTCGGTGGAATCGGATCTCGAACCCGAAACCGATACCTTACCACCAAGCCACCGCGGCCTATCTATGCAACGGAGTTTCAGCATGTGAGAAATCACGATTTTCCATCATCGAAGCTGAGTAAATCTACCTTTGAAGTATTCTACAAATTGAGAATTCTCAAAATATTTTATGTAATTTTTTAGAAAACAGTATTTAAAAAGTAACACAAAGGCAATTACTTTAGCGACGCTTTTTTCAATGCGTAAAATTGAAAAAAAAATGTGGAAAAATATAAAAGATTTCATACATTGAATGAATTTCAAAGTTAGCATTAGAAAAACTATTTTCGGTTCATCCCAAAAATCTACATTCATACTGAATAACCCAATGTTTAATTTAAAACTTTTCGCCAGCTTTATTTACGGCATAGCTGTAAAATAATTTGGTAATCTTTCAGAAAAACTTTTTGATCCATGTAACCTACTTTATTAAAAAGACTTTATTAAATGTAATTTAATATTACTTGAGAAAATTTTTGCTGTAAAATTTGCATCGAATTGTTTTTAAATATAAAAAAAGAAATAAAGTCAATCAAGTATTTCGAATTTGTCGTATACATATACAATATGACTCGTTCTGCTCTTTTCTTTTTATAAGAAGTCGCAGGATGTAGCATAAACCCAAAAATAAGATACAAGTCAAGATAACGCAACAGCACATAGCATTCACTATCAACCGCATTCACCTACACGCAAATGTACAAGTGAATTGGTCTACGGTCGGTTTGGGTCCAAAATTTGGTAACATATCTGTATTTTTAATAATAAAACTGCTTAACAACTTTCATCTTTTTTAGCTCTTAAAGCTTTTTAGATATTGTTTTCATATTCATATAGGTGAAAAGATAAATTCTCTGTAAACGAATTTCGTTAAAAATTTGATGAAAGCGTAAAATATTAAATATTATGTATCAAATTTCAGCTGTTGATCATGACATGTTTCAGTGAAAGTGTCCATAGATAGTTCTGCAGACAGGCGCTCCTTTTTCTTCATATGCAGAAAAAAAAAAGGAAAAAAAAAAAAAACTTTTGCTCAACTTGAAACTTTTATTTCAGTTTCAAAAATGATAATCTATCAAAATCTAAAACCAGTATTTAATTTATTCAAATATTTATAATTTGAACTTATTCTTTGATATTTTTATTTCATCATACCTTTACAACTCTTCTTTATTTATTTAAATTAATTTTTTCAGGAATTTCTTTTTATTTCTACTATTTAGAAATCAAGCCATTTCCAGAGTGTTTTGCAGTATTTATAAGTTATTACGCTTTCTTATGTATTTTACATAAAAACAATTTCTTTCGAACGATAACTAGCCTGAATCTATTTGCTATCTCGATTGATTGTTTCTTCTTTGCTTTTTTCATCATAATTATGTTGGAAAGAAAAATTTTGTATCAATATCTAATTATAAGTCTAATTTAATATCCATAATTCTATTTTATCAGTTATCAATATACTATCAGTTTCACATTTGAGACATTTTCCTATCTAAACCATAAACATGCGTTAATTCTCGAAAGTGAGAATTATGGTACTACAGGGGCTTTAGATTTCCCCTGCATATATGTAAACATATTTTAGTGGTTGCGTTGTCGAATAGAAGGCAACTGTTGAAAATTTTGAAACTTTGATTTATTTCACTATGGGAGAAATAATTTGCATACAATGCATAAGCAAAATGCGAATCTACATTGCGACACAAGAGCAGAAGAGACCAACATTTTTTCCTCCAATGGTTTTACTAAGAGATTTTGATAGGAGTTTCTTTGACACGTGTAGGCTTAAAAAGGGAAATTTAGGTATCTTTAAAAAAATGTTGCAAACATTAAGGATTTTTATCACTTCACTTAAAGCGTGAGAACCTGCTGTATTCAGCAGATTTACAGAGCCCGTGTTGAATTAATTAAGTAAAAAAAATGGTAATTAGATCAGGAAAAAAGAGAACATTTTAGAATACAATTAATATGGGTAAAATTAAGATAAAATTTAGAAAATTAATTGAAATTTAAATTAGATTAAGAAATATCACATCACATATTGAACAAAAAATGGCTGACATTTTACACACTGGTGTTGTTGCTTTCATGATTGACATCAAACTTTTTCAGCTTCAAAAGCTTTTAAGATGCAAATCTAACAATTCCAATCATGGACTGTTATTTGAAACATAAAAAAACTTACTAATTTGTATTTGAATTAAATAATTTGGATTTTAATGTTAAAAAATATTAGAATTGACTGGTAGATTATTATTACGGAAAATTGTTAAATAAGTGGAACTTAGGAAACAAATTTCACATTTTCAAACCTGTTGAATAATCTTAACTATCAATAAAAATTTTCATAGTTATAACAAAAGACAGACATAAATTATTAACCGTCATTTATTGTTCGAAAGAAAGAAATACCATTCTGCAAAGTACTTAATTTTATTATGTTTGTTCTCCATATAATATCAGAAAGCCCAAATTTTAATTAAAAATGTTTATTTTATTTCAAAATTATTTCAATTCTATTACTGTATTAATTAAAAACTCACCAAATCTAACTTTTTTTCATTTTTATGTCAATGGAGGTCAATTCTCTATTATTCGTTTTCAACTGACAATTTTTAGTCTATTTTTACTCCTTTTTAAATTCGTTTAAATATCTTTAGGGCAAGAACGCTTAACATTCATAGAACATGCATTTGACTAATACATCTTTAAAAAAACAGACATGCTTTTATTGCTTTTTATTAAACCAATATCAAGAGCATGCTTTTATTTTGATAATTTTTCTCCAGTGCTTTCTGGCACAATGTGATCTTAATAATTATTCCAGAACGTGCTCACATACAAGCAAGCATACACACACGCACACACACACACACACACACACACGCGCACACACACGAGCACACACATGCACACACACTGTCAACCAACCATTATGCTTTTAAATATGGATGATATTTTGATAGATTTTTCATTCGCTTTTTGATGAAGCTGGAAGTTCTGGAAAGCTGTTCAATTGTGTTTCCCAGACAGAAATAGAATATTTAAAAAAAATTTTGAAACTGCATAATTTGCATAATATTTATCGCTTAATTTAAATTGAGTAAATTGTTCAATACTTAAAATTTCTGGTTTTTGAAAATATTAATTCAATTTAGATTTTTTGAAAACATTTAACTTCTCATTAATAAATTATTATTTGGTCAGTTATTTTAGCAAAAATCTTAGATTCTTATTCACAAAATCTATCATATTAACTATCATATCTAAAACTATCATATCTTCAAATAAATAGACTTTTCATTAAGATTTCATTGCAAAGTTACATTTTTTTTTCAAGTTCTTGTGTCAAATATATATTCTACAGTTATGTCAAAACTGAAATTTTTATTCCCTGACTCAATTTGATTAAATATCGTTTCCTTTCGTTTTTTTAAAAATTGAATTTATCATATGTTTGTAGTTGTGGATTCAACTGCTAAAGGAATGGATGGAGTTCTTAGTGGTACTTTTTCGGCATTCGGAGTATACGACCAGTGTTTGGAAACTACTGTTCCACACCCTAAAAAGAAAGATGAAATATTATTTCAAGGGCAGTATTGTATGATTGACTTTAGATTTCCTCTGCCACCCAAGGCAAAGCGATACAGACTATATGATCGACTGGACGATTTACAGAATTTTACTGGAACGGTAAGAAGAAAGTCAGTTTGATTATATTCTTAAAATAAATAATCTAAAGTAAAGCGTATTAGTAAAATAAAAAGTGTGCCCACACCCTTTCAAAAAATTCTAAAATCAAAATGAAATCCTAAATGATGGAAAATTCCCGCCTCTTCACTATTTTCTTCGAATAAAAAATGGAAATATATATTAAAGCTAGTTAAGTATTTAACTCCTAAGTGCTTGATACAGAGATCCTTTTCAGCTTTAAAACGTCAACTATTATAACAATAAGTGGAGTCTAGGCATAATGAAATCTCTATGCCCTACTCGACGACATCATTTATGGTGACAAACAGCAGTATAATTCAAAATTAACGTTCTTATTTCTAATATCTTTGGAGACGTGGGAAAAAATCAATTATGAAGTTCTAAATATGAAAACACAACTTTCGAAAATTAATGTACAGAAGAGATTGTAAAAAACATATATTTGTTTCATCTCGATTTCCAATGCTTAAAAAATATATAATTTCTTCTTGAATTTTGGAATGTTTCGTCAAAAAGCATTTTCAACAAGAATAATAAAATAAATTTGAAATATGTAAATGCTCCTTTTATTTTTGAACTAAATTAAAATGAGGAGCTTTCAAAAACCACAATCAAAAATAAAATTATTCAAGTATACAAAATATTACTAAGAATCAGGTTCTTAATAACCTCCTCACCTCAAAAAAAATACAAATTTCCTGCTCAGATAATATTATAACCGATCAAGACAAACAATAAAAACAGTCGGAGCTGTCGTCAAAAGATACGGAAGAAAGAGCAAAATCCAAAGATTGACCAAGAAAAAAAGAAAAAAATGAAGGGAACAACTGCGGAAACAAGACAAGATCGTAATGTAGATAGTGTGTGTTGTTTGAAAAATTGCGAACATTTTTTTAAATTTGATTTAAGATCTTCTTATATAAGGTAGACGATATTAGTTCGGAATTATAATTTGCTCTAGTTCTTCGAGGATGTTTACGCTTAAGCGTAGAAAAATCTATCTGTGCTCTCAGGTTCTTCTGTCACAGTTTGCACAGTATTCGGACTAAATACTTTTCTGTCTTTCAAGTGATATTTCTTCAATTTCCATTTACATTTATTTAACTTGATTTGTTTCGTGTCTTAAAATTGGAATTTTGTAAGCGATGTTTCATTTTCATAAAATCTGATTTATTGTTTTCTTTAACCCTTTCTAGGGCCGTAGGAAGTATGCTTCCGACCAAATTTATCAATCTTTGTATGAATTTATGTAGATTAGCATAAGTTCTGACACATTTTTTTAGTAAGTCAGAAACTTAGATGCTTCAGTTCTTTGTTTCAGACAAAATGATGTGTTTTGATTTGTTACTTAATTATTAATTAACCAAATTAATTAATTAATCAAATTAAATTTATGTAATAAGCTAAATGAATCCCTTTTCTTATTCTAATTTCAAGCCTAAAAATATTTTAACATAATATAACTAGAAAAGAATTAAAGGGTTAAAGGGTTAAGGCGAATACAAAATCTAAATATTTTGAACACTTATGAATCTGTTAATCAATTAACGTTAATAAAATTAAGATTTCATAATAGAATTGTAAATGGTAGAAACATAGTGAGAATAGTTTTCGACCTATATTACTGATTCTGCATTATAAAATATTTTAAAGACTGAAAGATAAAAATGATAATAAAAGATGAAATTGAAAAAGCATTTAATGAGTAGGTAGAATTATTAAGTAAATAAAAATATTATTATAAGTAAAAGTAGTAATAAAGTATAAAATATTAATTAACACATTAAGAAGCTGAAAATATTATAAGGTTGGGGACAAAATTCTTATCAGAAATTTATTGTTCAGAAAAAAAAAGTGTAGAAAATATTTTCTCTGAAATGATTCTTATCATTATTTATGTCATTCAATTATCTTTTTCTCAATTTTTGGAAAAATCGTACAGAAATATTGAAAATTCTCTACTTAAGGAAAGTGATTACCAATATTTATGGTTTCTACTAGATATATTCAATGCTGTCTTGCTCAAGGAATTCTGTGAGAATAAGAATAAGTGGTAGTCTTTGAAAGCAAAGGACGAAGAGTATCGAAAGTGATGCAAATATTACCATTCAAGTTCATGAGTTTTTGCCTTCGTAGCTTGCGTGATGTGAAAGTTGCATTAGAACACCCCAGAGATTTATAAGAAAGGCATTCAAAATTTCATGATCATCATCCAATTAACCAAAATACACTGCGGAGTTAATTGCTCGTCCACCGGAATGAATGAAAGACTAGAAATTTTTCCTTAGTGATCTCATTAGGAGGATTGTTGGATCTTCTTGTGGTTCATTGCACAGTCGCACGGGCGGGGGACTATCAATTTTATTCTGCAGCCGATCATTGCAGATGAAAATTAAAAATACTAGTTTAAATCTTGTGGCATATATACACTGGTGTGCAAAACTTAAGCAACAGGTATGTTTTTTGCCATAACTTCACGAGAAATCATCTGAGAGACATGAAATTCAGAAATGAGATACATCATTTTGTTATGAAAGAATGACGAGAGCATAGTTGCGTAGAAATGAATACAATGTACACAGTATGGAACCAAACAAAAAAAGGCTTTATTGAACTCATAGCATCGTTACACATTATTGTATGTCCAAGAGGAAGTACAGCAAGCAGATTTTCCTTAGTATGGGATATGCCCTCCCCTTACTGCAATGGTTGCTTCGCACCGTCTCCCCATACTCAGCACCAGATTGTCCAACAGTTCTTGAGGTAAGAGTGCCCATTCCTCAATCAGCATCTGTTTAAGTTGTCGGGTGTTCTTAGGATTATGTAATCGTGCCACAAGGCGTCTCCCCAAAGCATCCCACACATGTTCTATCGGATTTAAATCAGGGGAGCACGCCGGCCAATCCATTCGAGTGATATCTTCACTTTCCAGGATCTCCTCAACAGCATGAGTCCTGTGTGGCCGTGCATTGTCATCCATAAAAACGAAGTCTGATCCAATGGCACCTCGGAACAGACTCACATGGGGAAGGATCGCCTCCTGACAATAGCGATCTCCAGTTACAGAACCTCTGTCGAAAACGTGGAGCTCAGTTCGCTCTTTCATCATAATGCCTCCCTAGACGACAACTCCGGGACCACCGAAACGGTCTCTTTCCGTGATGTTACTGGGAAGAAACCGTGTCCCGACCTCTCTCCAAATCAACTGGCGTTGGGAATCGCTTGTAGCATCACGGAAAGAGACCGTTTCGGTGGTCCCGGAGTTGTCGTCTGGGGAGGCATTATGATGAAAGAGCGGACTGAGCTCCACGTTTTCGACAGAGGTTCTGTAACTGGAGATCGCTATTGTCAGGAGGCGATCCTTCCCCATGTGCGTCTGTTCCGAGGTGCCATTGGATCAGACTTCGTTTTTATGGATGACAATGCACGGCCACACAGGACTCATGCTGTTGAGGTGATCCTGGAAAGTGAAGATATCACTCGAATGGATTGGCCGGCGTGCTCCCCTGATTTAAATCCGATAGAACATGTGTGGGATGCTTTGGGGAGACGCCTTGTGGCACGATTACATAATCCTGGGAACACCCGACAACTTAAACAGATGTTGATTGAGGAATGGGCACTCTTACCTCAAGAACTGTTGGACAATCTGGTGCTGAGTATGGGGAGACGGTGCGAAGCAACCATTGTTCTAAGGGGAGGGCATATCCCATACTAAGGAACATCTGCTTGCTGTTCTTCCTCTTGGACAGATAATCATGTGTAACGATACTATCAGTTCAATAAAGCATTTTTTTTTTTTTTGATTCCATACTGTATGCATTGTATTCATTTCTGCGCAACTGTGCTTTCGTCATTCTTTCAGAACAAAATGCTGTATCTCATTTCTGAATTTCATGTCCCTCAGATGATTTCTCGTGAAGTTATGGCTAAAAACATACCTGTTGCTTAAGTTTTGCACACCAGTGTATGTGCCTAAAATATTCACAGGGGGATGTTTACATATTTAAAATTGTACTAATTACGAAATTTCGAATGACTGCATTTCATTTTAATATCATGAATAGATTTCGCTTGGAAAAAATACACAGTGTACAAACTTAAAAGACAAGATATTTATAGATAAAAGATACCTTCCTAATATATAATTTATTACGACTGTAGTCTGGAAGCACTTTAATTTTCAACTAAACCAAAAGATCTGACAAATTTTGGATTATTTTGACATTTTTCAAATGCAGTATTACACCTAAAAGCTACAAACAACAAACGAAATTCTGTATGTTACTAGAAAATATTTTAAAATTTCTAAAATGAACATGATTATGCAAATTAGAATGCAGGCATGATTGTAGAATCTCTTTTAAATTCTCCTATTATTTCTAGAAAGAACTTTATTTGCTACTTCATACTTTTGTCAGATCAAAAAAGAGCGAAAAGGTTGAAATAATGCTTAAAGAAATTCGGTCATAGTGAAAATCCCCAAGCATTCAGATGCAAAATAAAAATATATAAGAAATGTGAATCAAATTTCACTATATATGAAGGGTGTAATTAAAATTCTCATATAAACATTTGCCTTCACCCGTAAACATGAGTAGGAATATGCGAAACTTTGCAAATAATATAATAAAGGGAAGGAACAAAAAATATATTCAGAAAATAAAAAAAGTAGTTTATAAACATTTATGACATTTGAATCACACTGAAAAACATGTGCCTTAACTCTTCCAATTCTAAACACTAGGTCACTATATATTAAAATTTTTTAGTCTATTAATTTCTTTAAAAAATTTATCTTTTATTAGTCATTCACAAAATTTCATTTTTTTTTGGTAAATTTAATCGGATGTATGAAATCGGATTTAAAAAATTTCTATCAGTAATTTTGTTTTATATCAATATTTTTTGAATAAAACAAATCTATCAGTAATTTTATCTTTGACTATCAATAAATTTTTTACTACTATTGCTATTCTATCTATGCTATCAATGAAAACCCGTTTTATAAATAAAATTATTATTAGCTTCATATATTTAAAATCATTTTGGGCATTCATAGAACCGAATATAAAATGCAATTAACGTAGTGTAAAAGAACTACTGCTTTGTCGTACTGTTGGACGAAAACGAATCAAAATTTATTCTCAAATATCATCCATTTATCTTTCTGTGTCTCATTAACTCTGAATGATCAATTATATCGAATTAAATCTGCTCTATTTTGTTTCAAAAGTCTTAAATTTAATTTCCATTGCAAGACAAGGAAATGCAAAAAAAATGCAAAGACAAAGAAATGCAAATTAATGTATTCGATACTATCCAAATATACAATAAGCAATTGTCTATTAATGCATTATTATAAAAGTGATTCTTTTTTTCCATAGGAAGTTATGAAATTTTTTACAACAAAAGTTCATCTGATGTATTATGCCCCCATGAAACTGGGTATTTGTATTCCATCTGGCTGTACAGAAGATGATCTGAAGAGCATGTTAAATTTCGGTACTAATTTATTTTGGACATATTACCTATTTGAAATGCAAGTGTTTATGTGAAGTGCATGTTATAATCAAGTGCATTTCCATTTATTTACAGTGGCTAGTGACTATAAACTCGATATCGAGATACCTCGCTGTGAAATAAAACAGAAGGAAACTACCGTTTCCGGAATTCAAGTTTTTGCAGTGTATGAATAATTCAATGATAATTAAGTTAATTTCTTTATATAATTAATGCAATTATAATAAATACATATGTCTATTATTAGTTTAAATATATTTAACTAAGAAAATATTATTTTATTAATAACTGCAATTATGTATTCACCTGTGATAATGTTCTTTGTAGATTTCAAATGTTTTTGCTCTGTTCTTAGACATTTTTTAATTTATATAATTTTGTTATTATACTCCAAAGAAATTTTTATGAAGTAATATTCAATTTCCATTTTCACTGTTTTTAATTTAGTTTTTTTTCATTCATATTTTGCCATTTAAAAAAAATTATATTATTTTCATATAAAATCAATTTTTTATTTTATTTTCAAAAAATTCATGAACTTAAACTTTTTTCAATATAAAATATGTTTTTTGCGTTATATAGAATTGTAGTTTATATCATCTTCTACTTTAAGCTCTCATGATGCTCTTTTGGTGCAATGCACAAATTTCCTGAAAAAAATTATAAGTTAAGTGATAAAACAATTAGTCTTAAATACTGAAAAAGGAAAGACAAGCTGCTCAAAAACAGAAGTATTCACAGACACAAATTTCTTTCTGAACTTTGGCTCTTTCTTTACATCCATTGACACTTTTTCTTATCCCCTACCTGCTTATACGAAATAGATATCGACTATTTAGGGAAAAATTCATTAAGCTGATAAGTAATAAAAATCTCGAATTACTCTAATATAATGATAAATTTACCTTTCAAACGTCTTCTTGATTTCCATTTGTTAAAGGCTTGCCGTTATATGAATCAATATTTAGAAGATATTTTCACAGACATGATAACTACTTTACATATATCGCTTGTGAATAATACTCACACTCACGTACACGCACAGATACAAACACACACGGGTAATTTATCCGCGCTCTTTAATTTAAGGTTGATTCTAAGCATTTAAATTCAAATTTTAATACTATTCTTACTTTAATTTATAGATTGGGGGGGGGGGGGCTTTTGGCTTGCCACCCAGAGTTTAATTTATGTTGCAATAAACTTTGAACTGTTTCTAACAATGAACTTTGTATCATGCGAAAATTACTCACCTAAGAAAATTCGAGTTCAACAAGTTTTCAAGAAAAATCTCTTCTGAAACATATGAACGCTGAACATTTTCCTACACGCTCTTCATCCGTTTTAGCATTGGTGTCAGTAAGGACACTACTTAGGTGTTTCCGGTAATTGTTTAACAAAGAATTTTTAAAATCGTCTAGAAGTTCAACTCTTGCCTGATGATAAAAACAAGAATTAAAGATTGAATTAAAGAACCAAATCGCCTGCTAATTTAACAACGTGCAAGCCATACAATGATGTATAAAAACATAAGCAGAAGATATGGAAAAATATAACGGAATATGATCATAAAAGGAGGAAGTGTCTCGATTTTTCTTTCATATCACTAGATTAACGAATGTTAAAAAGTAGGCTACTATCCTCCCAAGAAACATCACCAATAAAGAAAATCAAATTCTAAATTTTGAAACAATATAGAGAGAAAACATATAGATTTATATATGAGATTATTAAAACAATGTAACACATTTCACATAGTCTTACATTAACAAATGTAGCATACACCTTTTTCTTCTGGCATGTGGAGCGTAAGAAGAAAAGATAATGCAAACAATAAATGAGTCAAAAGCCGGTTTGATATATTTTCGCTAAGCGTGTTTTTATATTTTCGTCAGAAAAAAAGAAAACAGCTTTTCAAAACCTAAGTTCGAGATATTTTTTTAAATAGAGATGAATATTGTTTTTAATAAGTGAATCTTTAAAGGTTCAAATTTTTGGATTGAATATTTTTGTTAAAACAACTGGTGTTTATTCAAGATACTGATTCAGAACGATAATTCTATAGATTTTAGTTAAAATATTAGATAATCAAAATGTGAATCCATTGACAGTAAAACAAAAATAATTTTTTTGTCAAAAATATCAATACATAGGTTATCTATTAACTTGATTTTTTAAGTCTGAACAAATCTACTTGATATCAGTTATTATTTGTTTTTTAAAGAGTGAAGTTACATAATAAATATTCTGCCTATTAAATGCTCTTTGATTAGATATAACATCATCAGCATACTTAAAAGTTTAGAAATTATATAATTTTCTTCTTCAAAATAATAGAAAAAGGTTTACACTACGCACACCCACACATACACACAAATATATTTATAATTCTTCAAATTAACATGAGTTTTGAAATTTTAAAAGTATTTATTAATCCCATATAATTTCGTTATTTTATACATGATAAAATGTGGGTCTGATAACACATCCGTTTGAAGAAATACATATTAACTTGAAATAAATTCATTGAAATTTGATAAATTTCCATGATGCTTGACTAGAATATTTTAAGAATATCATTTTCTACTAGTCTTGACTCCTCATTTAATTAGAAGATTATTCGTGCACTGTACTAGTAATCTAAGCAATATAATTTAAAATCATCTAAACTGGTTTTTATTCTTTTTCAGCGTTGCTATTTGTGTTTTGACCACTTTCCTTCTTCTCGGCACTTGGATGGAATTGAGCTGTGAACCTATCCACAATCCATCAAAATGTAATTACAATATAGATTTCAAATTATTTGTTTTAGCACATAAAATTATATATTTTCCAATCTATATCATTCGGTGCTTTCAGATATGGTTTGTTGAATAAGATATTATCCCCGATTTCCAGTTTTTTTCTCAGCCATCAATACAAAATTATTGAAAGCTAGTAGAGAGTTCAAAGTGGACTCTTTTGTTACAAATTGTAAATGCAGAAAAAAATAAGTTTTATATGACGCAGAAAAATGAAAGATGTTGAAAGAAAATTTAAAGAACTGTTTGTATAACAAATGCTCATATGAGCAAGTATTAACACAAGCGCATGCTTCACACCATCGAAAACTGAATGGGTATACATTTTTAGAGACGCCAGGTATATTTCTAACATCTCCAGCAGTATCAAATAGTCTCACGATGAGATATTATTCGAAAAATCAACTGGGATATTATGCAAGACATTTATTAAATACACTTACAAGAAAAGTTCAAATTTATTAAGAATCACGGTGATCAAGGAATAGTTCCACCTCAAACTATCCAGTAGTTTGCATGCAAGGCAGAATATTTATTGCGCCTTTATTAATGCACCTACCTTTTCCGAATCAACATTTTACAATAAAATAAGTAAATTTTAGTCCCCTCTTTCATTTTTTAAAACTTTATCAGACATTATTGGAATCATATGTATATCAAACAACATTTTTATAGTAATCATCACTTTTTGAACTTTATTTTCATAGAGTATATTTATATACGCAGAGTTCCAACATCTGTCTATTGCATTTTCTTTCGTCAGAAATGTTATTATAATAAACAGCTTTTCATAAAATTAATCACTCATAAGCTTGGATCTTTAAATACAATGGAATGTCTTCTGTTATCATTTTGCAAACTGATTAACATAAAGCATAATCATACTTAGATAAATAAAAAAGGATGCATTTAGATCTAATTACATACTTAAAAATTCATTTTAAGGTGATATAAGGAATTAGCTTCAAGACTATCATTCCACAATGGTTAATAGCTTTAATGCATTTAATCTCTACCTAAGCAAAATAGTTTCCGATGCTGTTGTCGAAATTTCAATAATTCTCTCATAGCTTCCGATCCAAGATTGCCAGTTCAAAAACTATTAGAATATAATCTTTCAAAATTTTATTCATGGCTAAATTTTTCAGTATTTCTCCATATATTTAATAATATAAAAGCTATTTTTAAATTTATTTTTTTAATGTTAGAAGAGTTGTCAGACTGTACTTTTTCTGTTACAGGTTTTGCGTCCAGAAATAGTCTGTTTTGCAATCATGATGAAAAAAACATGAAAGATGATGGGAGGAAATTAAAAGTTCTATTTGTATAAAGATGCTCACATAAGTGACCAATAGCACAAGTTCAAATTTCACATAATCAAATGGCTGACTATATATTTTAAGAAACATCAGGGCTTAAAGAGATGAAGGTTACAATTAAAAATTTCAATAAGTATTGATATAATTATAAACATATGCTGCAAACTTAAATATAACTGTAGGCAATGCTTATTGATAATCAAAAGAATGACTGATTTAATCCTGCGTCTTTTGATAAAACGATATAATCTGTAAAATCAATGGCAATTATTCATAGAAAATGTCAGGACACAAAAAAATTCAAAACAAGAATATTTAACAGTATATTAACAATTTCAATATAATTTGTTAGAAGGTTAATATCTTTGTATCTCAACCAATTACTGAATTTTCCATCTTTTAGATTTAGGGAACCGCATCCTTTTGTCCTTCTCGGCTATTGCGAATTTCAAGCGCCTGATCAGTACTAAGACCGCTGATGAAAATCTTAGATGCCTTCATGGAATCCTGTTTTTCACAATTACGTGGGTGGTTTACGGTCATGCTTACCTTTTCCCTGGAAAGTTTTCGACAAATTACAGTAAGTAATGAATTCCAAAGAGTTAATAATTTGTTAAAAGGAAATAATAATTATATTTAGTTTACTGTTATTTTTTAAGATATATTTCTTTTTAATAACTACTTTAAGATCTTTAAACAAAACTATTGAATCTTAGAAAGTTATTTGAGTACATCGACATATTTTAAGTAATATTATTTAAGTAAAATTTAACTATTAAAAATTCACCATAGAAAAATTGTCTACATCAAAAGTAAAATTACTTAAAACTTCAAAGAAATTTTCTCAGATTTTTAAAGTTCAGTTTTAACACAATCTTATCCAAATATTTTTAATATATAGTGAAAAAAACTATTCAGCCATTTTTGATCTTCCATTAGACTTAAAATTGAATTATTTTCTATAATTGGAAAATTTCACGCTTTTTTCACATATCGTTATAATTAGGAAGAGGAAAAATTATTTGAATAAGTTTTTTTTAAAATTTTAATTTGAAAACTCACTTTATAAATTTAATTTTTTACATATCAACAGTATTATCTAAACCGTTGAGTACATACCAAACATCTTGTTCGATCAAACCATGAAGTAACATTTTTTTTCTGTAGGAAATTATGTCCATGAATCCAACTCTCCGATTCTAAACTAACATTAAAAAATTGGAGGTGCCAATCATAATTCTATTGATATACAATGGATTTCTACGAAAATTAGGAATTCTATTAATATATTATTCATTTTGTTATATTTACATACTATGGAGTTATATTAATATGCCATAAACGTTGAGTGAGAGTTACTATCCCATTATAAAAGATATTTATAGTTCTTCACATCTGCTGTAATGGGAACCTGACAATATTAATAGATATCAGATCCATTCAAATTATAGCCAGCCAGAAATATGATTTTTAACATTACAAACAAGACATTATTACAAGACATTCACATATATTATATAAAAAAATTGATGAGAATGAAATCTTGTAGACATTTGATGAGAAAATACTGTCGATCCATACTTACCTAATCTCTACAGTATTCACCTTTATAGTATTATGAAATCGAAGTATACTTCACCCTAAAATATTCACATCTGAAATTATTCCATTTTCAATTACAACGCTACAGATAATTCCCCCTTATAATCGCCAATCATATTTCGAAGCACAAGTTCAACGCCAAAATTGTTTATCCTGATCAAGCAGACAAGCAGTTAATATCAAAGATACCATTATGCTTCTTTTTTACTTGAAAAGAAACATCATCGTATTCAACATTTATATCATTTTTTCATACAAAATATATGGAATAATTATTAAACAATAAAAATTATATGACTTTAAAAAATTCCAAATGGTTTTATCTTATTAAATGGGCCTAACGGCGCCACATTTTCTAAAGATTTATTTCACTCAAAATAAAAATAAGATTTAACCTGCACGAACGCGTTACGTGTGTATGAGAAAATTTTGTCAGTAGATAAAAACTGAAATTAAAAAAGTAAGTTAACTCTCACAGCTAACTAGCACTAGCAAAGTATATTTTTTAGCTTGTGTCTTTATGAAATTAAACTTGATATTTTCTAGAAAAACAAATGCAAGAAAGTATTTTTGTGAACTTTAAAATATATTCATTATTGAATCAATAATTCTGTGCTATTTGACTCCAATATTGTTTAATATGTACGGGATATCCAATCAGTAGCTAATTTCTAACCGTTAGTAATAGGTATACATATCTAACAAGAAGAATGTTCTGTGTGAAGAAAATAATAATCATTTATGTAATTTGAGTCAATAAATGCTGAGGAATTACAAAATTTTTAACTTTTATGCAGATTCTGAATTTTAATTAATAAAATATTTTAGAGATAATAAAAAGGAGGTACACTTTTTTGTGTGTCAAAAACTGATTTTAAAATAATCTAAATATCATTGTTTTATGAAAATATGTAACTTTTAAACACTCCTTTGGTCGCCTCGAAGAATATACGCTCATTAGTGCTTGAACGTTTTCCAGGACTGACTGACTTAAAATGATGAAATTGTTAATGCCTAGAAATAATAATTTGGTCGATTTGGTCGCAGAAGATTGAAACGCTTTTTATTTAAAAGTTAGAGTGCCAAGAATATTTTACTGAATATCATTCATATGATCTAAGGACTGTATAAAGTTTAAACTTAAATAAATTTTTTAGATGAATGAATATATATTAATTTTTATGAATTAATCCGTTGAGATATTGTACAAATGATTAAAAAAATATTCTGTTGTACACATAAGACATCAATGCTGAATGCATCTTATATGTATTCATATTTAAAAAAGCATGTTTGGTTTCAGCAAAACTGTATTTGTTGTAACGTTCAACAAAACGGTATTTGTATTAGTTGAAGTATAAAAACTTCGATTTCAATTGAACGTTTAAATTTTAAAGCAAAAAATAGGTGAACCCATAATATAATGAATAAAATGGTCCAAGGTATTTATAATAATAGAAATTATGTGGCTATCAAAATTTGCAGATTAAAATATATTACTGGGGAAGTCATGAAGATCGATTGAAGTAAAATATTTAATTCAAAATGTTAACGAATATGAATTCCGGTGAGCCTTCTGATCTCCAAAGGGGCTATTGTGATATCAGATTGAGTTTCTCAATACAAAGGATGACTGTAAAATTACTTTACCTGTTAAGAAACATATGCAAGTAAAACTAATGAATAGAAGGAAATTAACTTTCATATATAGACTATCAAAGTCATAGAAAAAAAATTCGAAAAAGAAATCTCCAAAACATTAGTAACAAAAGTTACCGATAGTAAAAATTTCGGCGCTATAGGAATGAAAATGGCGAAATCAACTATTATAATGAAGCAAAGAAAATGAATGTCCGTGATTGAATAAAACATCTCATCAGTGTTCTGTAGCTAAAAATAATATATACATAGAAATAAATGAACTGTTTTATTAATCAACATCAATGCGAAATGCTTATTATACTGACTTTACCCTTGCGTATAAGAGTTTTTCGCGGATTTAATCTAACCATGCTTTCTACAGCTACATATGAAATTTGACTTCTTTCCTTTTATCAATTTCGGCTACATTCAAACAAGAAAATTCATTTTATGTCCAATTTATATTTAAAGGTTTCTTTAAAGCAACAGTACAATGGTTTGCAAAAGAATGGAGTAAACATAAATGAAATAAAAAAATTTGTGATCATTTCCTGATTGATTGTGCCAACGAAAATATTGAAATGCCTATAAGCTTCTTAATTGCAAATTGAAAGTTACTTAATAAATTTCTTGGAACATATTTTTGGTTGCATAATAAAAGTGAAATTTACAATCTTAAGCTGGATTTTTACCAACGTTATTGCTTGCATAATTTTGAAATCATTACTTCATCTCAATTCATTGTTCTAAAATTTATACATATTTCTCATATGACGTAGAAACAAACTGGGCATAAATTTCAATATAAATTAAACAGCAAACTTTCCTCTTTAAACTATCTTCTGGCATAACCGGCTTATCATGCTTGATCTCTAAGTTTAATCAGATCGCAGGGTACAAGAAGACAATTTGATGTCAAGAAAAATTGTCAGGAAACAGACATTGAGCCGAATTTTCTTTTATCACAAGGTTATCGGAATCAACAAATATTTCCTTCTTTAAAAGAGAAGAATTGTCCCAATTTTGTTTTACATAAATCTTAGATGAACTTGAAAATTGATTGATTGAATTTTATAAGAATTTTAATGTCAAATAATCGCAATACAGTTCCTCTTTTCCATAGCCTATCTTGAAAATTTTATCAGTTTATCCTTTTAAAACAGGTATAAGTATTAACTATTTCTAAAAAGAACTAACGAATGCAATTTTATTTTTAAATTAAGAAAAAAGATATTGACAAAAATGCAAGTTTCATAATTTTTTGGATATAATTGCAATAATTACAAAATTTAAATAATTATCCAGTTATAATTAGTATCTATTAAGTATTTGATATTCTAGGTTTGTGCTAGATTTTCTTTCATTTAACTCGATTTATTTCCTGCATGCAAAACAGGTATTGATCACTAAACTTCTGCTCAATTACCACTCTGCTAGAGATTTGAAATCTTGTGAATTTTTTTTTCATTCTCTCAGACAATAAATTACTTAAAATTTTTCAATAACTTATTTATCAATTAATCGATTAGCTTGATAAAATTTTAATCCCACACTCAGATATTAAGTAGAATCCTTCTTCCTTGGCTTTTAACAACGAAAAGAAAATATCAGGATTAAATATTTAATGAAACATCAAAACGGTTTAAATTTCATCTCAACAATTGAATATATGGTTGAAAATAAAGTAAAAATATTTTTAAAAATTACCAAAATTTTAAAAAAATTTCAAGATTATTAAATTTTTAGTTTTGAAAAGATATTGAATTTTCAGACGTTGCAAAAATTATTTTTGTGCTATAATATATACTGAAGTTATGGTGCAAAAACATCAAAATTTCAGTGCATTTTTATTAAACTAAAATTTCAAAACAAATCACTCCGAGATACATTTCAAAGTATATCTGTACCAAATTTGGTAGGTTTAGATTAAATGATCTGCTCTTTGAAGGACCAACATACACACACACTTACATTAGTTTTTATTATTAGTAAAGATATATGACCCATAGAGCTCACAATCATACAACGTATCACATTCTAAGCGCAATAAATGGGATTCAATATTATATTTATTTAGTTTTTTTTACCTCAGTTTTATAACAATAACAAAAACCTCAATATATATATATATATATAAATTCAATGAATAAAGAAAAGTGTAAAACTTTTATCGTGTCTTTATTTGAGAGCTATTAAGCTCTACAAAAGCGGTATCATATTCTAACTTCATTTCCAGGCACATTGTTTCGTATGCCAGATGTTGCATCTGAGCCAGTGGCTCAAATGATTGTAAATGGATCTGAAGCCGTTGATACTTTCCTTTTTGTAGGGTAAGAAGTGCCATTTGCTATTAGATATTTAGCTATATAGTAAAATATAAATAATTATTCATGTAAAAACAGTTTTTTGCTGATTCTTTTCAGTTATATTGAAAAATTTTAAGTTTTTTTTTATTCAGTTTTTTATTGGGTATATCGTAAGTGCCTTTACTAAGTAATCTTTCTTCTTTTTATCGTCTTTTACCTTAATCAATTAATAAATATATATTCAAAAAACGTAACTTGTTTCCTAATTTACTGTTGCCGAACAATATAAGGAAATCGTTTGATCTTGGAAATTTCTAGAGTACTTTCCGCTTTCTATAATAGCCATAATTCTACCCATAATCATGTTATTTGTTCTTGATAATTTTCAATGTCATTTGAGTTCTACTGGACGACTTAATAAACTATTTCTATTGATCTAAACAGCTATTATAGTAATTTAAAAGGTACAAATTATGTATTTTTATCTTTTTCTCTTCCTCTCTGCCACTAATCTTAAAAATCCATTTCCTTATTTTTTCATTGAAACTATTCTGCTAATATTTTTCGAAATACTATTTACACATGATTTTTTCCATTTTTTCCATTTTTATTTTTTTATAAATTAAGTGATGTGATAGTCAAAATAATTTACGTAATATAATAAAATCTGTAATACATACGCCTTTAGAATTCGCTGAACTGTATCCATACGTTACCTTCTAATTCATGCTATCCCTTTCTTTTATGTAAAATCACTCCATTTGTATCAAGTCAAATTTCTTAATCCTTTGAAATATAATTTCCGTTGTACATTTTTTGAAGTGGACTGTATTTTGATATAGTTTTATTCAATCAGTTTAGAGCAAATACTCAAATTAAAATACCCTAGTAGACTAAAGTTATTACCAAATACCAAATTATATTAGACCAAAGACCAAAAATTAGTTAGACCAAATTATGTTATTATCAATTTATGTTCTAAAATATTTTATTAAAATAGTCACATGACAACAACAACAAATATTTTTAGCGTATAGAAATAATCTGTGACCTTTTTAATCATAAAACTAAAAGTGATAATGAACAAGTTCAATTTTAAACGTTTGTTTATGATTTCCTGATATACGCCAGTGAATGGATAAAGATTATAAAATGCAAATAATTCTTAATTAATTTTTAATATTCATATTCTTTTTATAATTTTTCGGTATTTGTTTCATGGAAATTTCGAAGTAAATGAAAATCGAAACAAAGTGAAAAATTAAACATTTACTGAACATTTTGAGATGAAGCAAATTTATATCACTTTCTTTATTCTTTAAATTTCAGTGGAATGCTGGTGTGTTATTACACAGTGAAAAGAGTAAAGATCGAGAAGAAAAGTTTCAACATCTTTTCTTTTATATTTTATAAATTATGGAGGTAAGATTCTGTAGTCAATAGTTATTCAAATACAAATTTAAAAACGACCCTTTCAGATTTGTTAATGAGACAAATAAAAATCGAAAAAGTGCTGCTTTCCTATGTTTTATTCATATGTAATAAATTATTAAAAGTTTTATTAAAAAAATCTTAAATTTTTAATCGACATCCTTTTAAAAATACGACTGGTGAAATCAAACTATGATATTACAAAATTGAATTAATTAAATTGTGTACTGAATCGAAAATTAACTTAAATGGATAAGAATCTTTAGAACTTTTAAAAACTTAAATATTTCTAGATTAATATTCTCGGAAAGAAAAATCTTACTTGTTATAATAAAATTGATTATCATAACAGTGAATTACAAGATGTGCTTTTTTCAGATGAAAAGAGTCAAAATTGAGGCTTGCACAATCCGCTTGAAGCCTTTTCATAGTCCCAAGTTTAATATCCAAAGGCAAACAATCAAGAAAATTTTTTGAAAAATAAATCTCAAAGTAAATGCACTCCGATAATATTGTGTTCTTTAATCGCACAAACGAGTCTCAAAATAATCTGAAAGCTCATTATCAGAAAAAAATACGAGAATTGCACAAGCATTATAGTAATTATAAATTAGGTGTAAAGACCACATACAAAATATCACCCATCCTTGCCTAAGCGTTTTTGAATTATATTCTCAGATAAAAATAATTAATTGTTTAATAATAATAAATATAATTCCAACAATGTTTTTCAAAGGATGCATAAAAATTTTAAACAAGGGGAATCGCCAAAATTCCGAGGTAGAGTAAGAGTTCTATATTCTTTAAACAAAACTTCTTGGTAACGTTTGACACTATTTGATGCAAAATGGCGAAATTAAATGAAAGAAATTTTAGCATAGATTAAATGTTTTTGTAACTGAAAATATATCTACGGGGATTATTTAAATAGAAAATTGATGAAAGACCATTTTTTATAAATATTCCATTTAATGTTTAGAGCAGAAGATCACTCTTTAATTAACTTTTCATTCTTATATATTCTATCAAATTTTCACATAATTTAATTTTTAATTTTTTTAAAATAGAAATTTAGAAGATATTTTAGAATAAAAATAAAAAACGTTTTCAACAAATTAGAATAGAAGTTTAAAAAATATTTTGAAATAGAAATTTAGAATAGATTTTAGAAAATAAAAAACGAATTTTTGAATGAAATTTTAAAAATTAAATTTTGTATAGAATATTTTTTTTTTAAATTCGATTTTTTTGTTGCTATATATAAATATCCTTTGCAAAAAATATTTGTTTTATTTTGAAATTTAAAAAAATCATGTCTTGAATGGTTAATAAAATAATAATTTGTATTTCGCTTTTCTAAAGCAAAAGTTCAAACACAATATTTATATTTTATAAAATTTTATGTATTTATAATCCTTTCACTTTTTCATATCATAAAAATTAGAAATTCGAAATTAAAGACATTGTTTATAATTGTAGCGCCTATCACTTGATAAGACGTCAATTGCATACCAAACCTGAGTGTATTCAAAATTTGGCGAGATCATAAATACATATGATAATGATGTCATATTATGCTTTGTTAACCTATAAATGTTGTGTGCTGTCTAGAGGTCATATTTAAAGAATCCAAAATGCAAGAGTAACAGGCCTATCAAATTCGAAACTAGGCAAAATAGTCAAACCAAGTTAGATTGACCTACCTGAGAAATTCTGCAACCTTTTGGCGATATAGAATGTCTTTGTTAGCGAGAAATATTCTTCATATTTCTTTTCTTCTAAAGTTTAATAGCCACACATCTGAAATTTTCCAGATTCTTTAACCAACAGATAAAGTGAAGTAAATTTCTCTTTATTTATAAAGCAAAAATTGAATTAAAATTATCTTTACAATTTTCTTTAGAATATAAAAGTGCTGCCACTAATAAAAAGGCAAAATAACAGATAATAAATTTAAATATTTCCTAAATGCAAAATGAATTCTAAATAAAAATTTATAAATAAAAGCTTTCTAATTAATTTTTAAACACAATAATTCTTAACATAATTATAAATAAAGCATAAAACTGTTACTTTAATTTATATCATTTTGATTTCTGC
Organism: Argiope aurantia; assembly: GCA_026543865.1. NCBI lineage: Eukaryota > Metazoa > Arthropoda > Arachnida > Araneae > Araneidae > Argiope > Argiope aurantia. The sequence continues at coordinate 237,980 of JAPMOR010004592.1, forward strand.
TGTTTTAAATTAAATTGTTTCAATTAATAATATACCAGAAAATTGTTAATTCAAAACATTGCAAAAATTCTCGTTTATTTTTTTATTAATTCAAAATTAATTCATTATATGATTCTCAACCAAACGATTTTCCTTTGTTTCCGATTACGTCATGTCTATTTAAGGTCAACAAGAGTATGACACATAAAACGAGTGCAATGAGTTCCGACAATATTTGCAACAAATAGTATTGCAATTAATTTATTTAATCAACACATTTTTAATTTTAAAAACATTTTTATCAGTGCATAATCAACATATTAACATTATAATGATTTATATGGAAATGTAGAATGAAATAAAAGCAAATCGGTATTTAGAATTTCTTTTCCAAATAATGAAAAAAAAATGTTTTGAATTTAAAAAAAAAATGTCTGGCAAGACATGAAACGGTGATTTTTTGTAATAAATAGCATTATTTTTGTTTTTTAGTAGCACTGTAATAAATAGCATTTTTTTCCTAACACATACTTGACAAATGATTGTTTTGTAATTTGTTTTTATTGTAATTTTAAATTTTGAAGATTTTTTGTTTAATAAAATTTTACAAGCAAGCAAATTAATACATTAAATTAATTTATAGTTTAATGAATTCATTTTATATTATTTTCATTTATATTGATTTATATTTCCCTGATATTAATTATAATTATTTTTTTATATTTTCCTGTTATTTCTATTTGCAAATGATATTTTGAAGTCTTCACTAAAATTCTTTTTCTTTACAGAGTTGCACCTGTGCTCTATTTTATATTGTTGATAAGTACATTAGGCCCTTTAATGGGTTCCGGTCCAGTATTCCATGAAACAATGAGGGATTCTGTTTATTCTTGTTTTCAGAATTGGTGGCAAAATGCACTTTTTATAAATAATTTCTTTCATTCAAAACAAATGGTAAGATTTTTCCTCTTGTTTGAGTTAATGGTGAATTTATTTCTTTATCATCACTTCTGTTCAAAATCAATTCAAATGTTGTCTTTGTTTTTTTTTAATATTAATATTATTAATCTCCTGAATTGCAATTTCTCTTCAATCAGTAATTCTCAGCCAGACAGCTTAATTTATTTTAGTTTTAAGAAAATTTATTAATATAGAAACTTATGTTGTTTTTTTTTCATAAATAAAACGTTTAATAAAAGGCATTAATTCTTAATACCTGACGAGCACAACTCGTTATTATCAGTTTTCTCGCGAAAATTCTTGACGCGTTAGATTAATCATTTCCGCTCAAGGGCTTAAATGATTAAATTAATTTGAAAACTTGTAAGATATTTATAGATATTACCTTTAGAGCATCTCTTTACAAATTAAAATACAGAAATCAACTGACAGTGAATACTTCTGGACCTGGAGGAATTCAATTATCATCAAGGGAAAAAAAATTAAATAAGTACAAAACTACAAAGAAATACATAAAAATCTTGAATTCATTCCAAATGTATGAAACTCACTTTCTCCTTTTTGTGTGGCCTTTAATATTGTATTGTATGTATTGCGTGGTATTTAATATTGTCTTATATCCTATCTTAGAGGAAAAGCATAAAAATTCAGAATTTGTTTTGATAATTTAATCAATTAGTACTTATTTAAAAAAAAAAATGCTCTTCTCTTTTGACCTTTTCAAATACAATGCACATATTAGAATTTTAAAAAAATATTGTGATATCGTATCCCTGAATCAATTAGTTAGACATTTGACGACGTTCAAATAGAAATAATTTATTACTTATTTTAGATTTCCAATTAATTTTTATTATTATATTTTTCTTTTACTGTCTTAAATAAGGGTTTAAGGTTTCATGACTCCAAATAAAGTAGAATTTAATTTTATTTTAAAAAAAGAAACCAGTTAATAGGCACACATTTTGGTATCTAATTTTTTTTTAAATTTATATAAGAAATACGAGAGACATACGGAAAATAAATTTCCTCTTTTTCATATAGCCAAAGCTACAATATAAGAAAACACATTGCCAGAACAGAAGACAAACCTTTAACCCCTGACACTGATGCATTTGTGGTACACTGAAACTAATTTCATAAATGCCTTGGGTGAACGTTAGTTAAGGAATCCCTTTACAACTTGTTATACCTCTTCCTAGATTCCGAATATTGATGGCTTCCTAATATGGATTTCAACGCAGAAAAAACAAAAGAGTTTTCACAATTCCAAAGGGTTTGTATTGGGTTGTTAAGTTTTTTCGTTACAGAAAATGAATGTGATCTAGTATCTTTTGTTGCATGGGATTTTCCATTGGCATTCAAAAGCAACAATCTTTGATTTACTGCCATGGTCTCTCGCAATCAAAAGGTGGATTTTTTCAGTTCGATCCAAGTGTGGAATGTTTACAGACGTGTTAATATCATGCTGGTTTACATCGGAATGAGCTGTGGTGCGCCGAACTGCAGCTTTTTTTTTTCATATCATATTTCATATCTGTTTTATTCTCTCTCTTCTAACGGACAATTCATGAAAGATTGGGTTATATTATGATGGTAGGTTTTCCTGCTTTGAAACACATTTTCTTCGAAATAAAACAAGGAAATTTATTCTCAAAGTTTTCCTCGTATATTTAGCATTTCTTTTTTAAAAAAATTCTTGAAGGGTTTGAATTAGTTTTGAGCTCTAGATTTTTATTAAGATGTCAATTATTTTTATAGTGTCTGAAGCATACATGGTTTATGTCATGTGAACTGCAGTTGTACCTCATCTCGATTTTTGTGATACTCCCTCTGATATGGTAATGTTACTGCCATGCATCATTATTTTAAATTAACTGACATAAAGAAACATTATATAACATAAAATACAATTACAAAGCTAATTTTTTTAAAAAACTTTCCAGGTCTAAAAAGATCGGAATAATACTCAATGTTTCGATTGTGTTGGCCTCAGTAGTCTACACTGGAGTGGCGACTTATCTCTTTGACCTTTCACCAACTGTGATGATTACACATTTGAATCCCGAGTAAGTGGATTTTAAAATTCATTTATTATTCAGATTTTTAGAGAAGAGCTCTAATATAAAAATACTATAGATATTCATTTAATTTCCGTAAGACTGGTAATTAGAATCTAATAAGTAAGAATTGAAAATGTGGGCCTTTTTCATCAAGAAAAAAGACAATGTTGCGCAAATTTAAAATATAGAATACATCAGTTAAAACTAATGGATTTTACAGATGCAAGAAAGATGAACACGAGACGTTTTATCAAATAAAATTGATACTGAAATTTTAATCTTTGAAAATTTTAAAACATAGAACATTGAAATTTGTGCATTTTGATAATATATGCCGGACAGGCTTTTGGTGGTTACATGCAAAAAATATTGGATGTTGTTCGCTTAGTATTAATTGGAGATGAGTAAATTTGGTATGACGCATGTGCAAACAAGTTAAAAATGTGTCCATTTTCTTTTTTTATAAAATATGGCCAAGTTTTCACAAAATGAAATGAGAGAACCCATTCGTTTGATAATGTCTTGAATATCAATCCTCTTTCTGAGAATTTCCTGAAGTTCCAAGGTAGAAATGAGAATTCAAACCAAAATTTGCTGCGTGTTTTGTGAACAATGTTGCAAAAATTTGTTGCGAAGTTAAACTTAATGAATCAATACAATCTTGTGGAACTGTTTAAAATACCGTTATTATAACAGACAACATGAATAGCTCTTATATAGCTCTATCACGCATCTTAAGTATATCCTTTCCACATTATTCCAATCTTTTATTTCAGCGATGAAAAAGTGTTTTTCTTATACTCCTACGCTAACATACTTTCTCGCGCTGGTCCTTACTTCATTGGAGTTTTCACTGGTTATCTTTTGATTACCAAACCAGATATCAAAATTTCTAAGGTAAGTAACTTAATGACAGTCATTTGCTTTATTTTTTAAAGCTTTCATTGATTTTGGTAAGATACTTGATTTATAAGAATACTTCAATCAATTAAAGAAATTTTCTGGCAACATGCTGAATATTCGTTAGAAAGAAAAAATATATATTACGAATATTACGAGTTTTTGTTTTCAACTTTAAAAAGATCCATGAAAATAACACAGATATGAACTTTCTTCTCTAATATTAGTGTGAATGTTCAAAGTCTTTCCTCAAGAGCCATTATATTTCAGATTATTTTCCTTCCCCCCCCCCCCCCTTTGACTGAAAATGATATAGCTGAAAGATTTATTTCAGAAGACATACAATTTAATACAATTTGCTTGAAACAGTAAGATTGCAGGGTAAATATTAAACAAATAATAACATATCTTTTAATAGGAAAAAGAGTTGAAATTATTTAAAGATATTTTTGTTTACGTTCAACGTAATATAATCTAACGCAGATATATTTGCTAAAAGCAATGTGCCGTCAAAAATTTTACTTTTTTTTTTCATCTTCTTTGTACATTTATTAAGCGGTTAATAGTTTCATTTACAGTGATTTTATTTACGTTGATTAGTTTCATATGTATAAAGATGCTATTTTGTAATAGATTTTTCACTTATTTCCTAAAGAGTGAAAAATCTTCTCTATTTCTGAAATCCTGATATTTCAAACATTTAAAATTACATTTTTTTTAAGATTATAAAAATTAAATTCACGTCTCTATTTTACAGAAAGTTCAAATTATGGGATGGTTCCTCGCAACATTTTCCAGTGGAATGATCATATTCGCAACAGGTATCTGGTATAACTTGCGACCGCCAAGCTTTTTTGAAGTTATACTGTATTCGTCTCTCTATAAAGTCGCTTTTACAAGCGGGGTTGCGTGGATGACATTCTGTTGCGCAACTGGATACGGAGGTATGAACTACTTTTGAAATAAAATATAGTTTCTTTTAGTAGCATCGAAAGGAAAAACGGCAAATCCTACATAACACAAATGATTATATAGAGAAAACTCCTGAAATTTGTATCTATTTTGCTGTTCCATGATTAAAAATTGGTATTAACATTTTGAATTATAGGCATCCTGTTTTATGTAAAGTCTATTTTTCTTTGATTTTCATTGTCTATAAATAGTAAGATAAAGAAAATTGACTGTAAAAAAGAACAACTATAATGGCATGTAAAGTGATGCTTGGTATAATATGGCCTTATGTAGTCCGTCAAAAAATACCCGAATAACACTGATCTCTATTCCGAAGTAAAACAGTAAAAGTATCACTGCCTATTATTGTAGAAATACATTTTTCATAATTGCATGCTTCTATATTTATAAACTCTTTTTTTTTTCAAATAGTAATTTCAATTTCGAATAAGTATGCGATTTTTCCATACCGAAATAGCGCGGATACGTATAATATTTTTTAATTTTGAGTAAACAATTGAGGAATTATAAGCAATTGTAAATTCCAATTCCTAATGTTAAATGAGAGTTTCCATTTTTTCAATATATTTCAAGATGTGAAGCATTTTTGAAAATAAAACTTATTACGCGTTAAATTTCTCAGTAAACAAAACAATAGTTATGCATTTTTAAAAATAGGAGTGCGTGTTTGACTTTTAATTAATTTTTAAATTCCCGAAGTTAAAAAAAAATTCTGAACAGAAATTCACAAAAATTACAATGCCATTAGATGATGCAAAAACTACAACATCACAATTCCGAATTCTCATCAAATAGATTGTAAGATATAAATTATGAGAAGCTAAAAAATGGAACATGATTGAAAGATTTTTTTTTTATTTCAGGCTTTGTTAATAAAATTTTGTCCTGGAAAGTTTGGATGCCTCTCAGCAAACTTGTACTTCTCGTGTTTCTCATCGAACCGCTTATTCAAATAACATTTATAGCCAATTTCCGATCAATTCAGGAATTCACTCATTTTCAATTTGTAAGTATATATTTAAATCATTCTATAGAAATTAAATTTTTTGTGAAATATGACATTTTTACTTATTTTCGTATTTCCGATTCCTCAGGCTATTCAATATTTTGGTTTCCTTTGGGTTTCTATTCTTTTATCGATTGTTGTCAATCTACTGGTTGAATCGCCTTTTCTAAGATTAGAAGAACTGTTTTTCCGATCGGAGCCTAAGAAAGAAGAAGCCAATGGTCATACTAACGTCGGTTTTGAAAACAATGGATCAGTGGATAAAGTGACTTCGATTGAGATGACAACACTAGAAAACGGAATTGAAAACAGAATAGAAAACACAGAATTTTACAGAAGAAATATTCAGGACTATTGAAAATTGCTTTTCCAGCATTCGTTCTCTTATCTTATTAACTTTATCCATAAAACCTTATAGATTTTATTATTGCTTAATATTTCTTCATTAAAATTAAATTTTGTTCATAAGTATTAATATAAGAATTGATATATTAAGAAGGAAAATTACAAACCATAAAATTAAATCAATATTTCTGAAACTAACTTATAAAGTAAATATTTCTTGAGTTAAAAACTATTGAAAGGAAGATATGTTGCATTAAGAGCAAGCTAATGTTGTTATATCTAAAACACAAATGAATTAACCAAATTAGAAATAAGCATTAAGTTCAAACTGCAAAAATTATTTAAATGGAATAAAAAAAGGAAATGATGAATCCGGCCTGAAGACTTTATCAAGGGTCCCCCTCAGGCTGGGATTCAAACCAAGGATTTTTTCTGAGAGAGATCTGACTTTCGTCCAAGTATTGACTCCTCGTGACCCGAAAATCCAAAGAAATTGAGGTTTTCGCAAGACAAGAATTAATATCAATAAAGCAATTACATTAGACAATAATAAACAAAATATTATTTCAAAATTCAAATCTAAGCAAAACCACTGCCAAATTGAGTCGAACCAAACACAGTAAGACAAATATCAAAATATAAAACTAAAAAATATAATAAGGTATAAAGGCAAGGAACATACCATTTGAATGCAAATAGAGTCCAAAAGGTCTTATGAAAAGAAACTAAACTTATCACTAAATTCAACTTTCCCTCTCTTAACGCTGAAAAAGCATACTATTATAATTTAAACTTAATACTTACTTATTTACTTATGCCATTTTCGCAATTTAAACTTAATATTTATTTCTAATTTGGTTATATTAAGATTAAATAAGAAACCAGCTTCTTTTACTATTAGATTAGAAAAAAAACTAAGAGAGTTAGGTCTTTATAGGTTTTCCAGTATGGCAAAATAAAATGTAGCGATTATTTAAGATGTGATAATACATACGCAAGATAATCGCTGAGTCAGTAAAAGTTAATTTGAAAATGTATTATTACATCATGCCGTTATGATGTATAACGATATAATGTTATTGCTTTGCTAGTGTCATCTGAATATTTTCATTGCTTTTTGTTATTAGTTTCTACCAACAAATCTCTTCATATATCACCAAACCACCATGTATTTTCCACTTTTTCAATGGAATATAGATCTTATACTTGCTTCTTTTTTTCTATGTTCTATGTACCATGAACATTTTTATTACTCTGCATGATAATATATTCTTGTTATCATTTCTGCTTCGGATAGCTGACACACACTTTTTTTCCGATAAAGATTATTTTAATTTAGCGTAGAGAAATTTCTCTGTGATTTGTACAAGTATTTGACAATGCCACTGGTTGAAAAGACCTAAACTGTACAAATATAGACCAAACTAGAAACAATTTGTAGCAATGCAAGCTACGTAACAGAATGTTCACTGACTGGCTGTTGATAATATTAGTAAAAAGTTAGAGTACTATATAATTTAATTATCTTACAAATTAATATATAGCTATATATTTTTGAAATAAATATGATATTATTTTAATATTAATATGTTTTTTTTTCTTTTACTTGATCGGTATTCTCTTTTAAATGTTTATATCTGAAACGATTATCCTCATCTTTTAGAAATTTTACTTTCGATAATCAAATATTACTCTTTCATTATTAATTGTTATCCATATTTTTATGATAAATTATGAGGCAAAATTAGCATTTAAACAGTGTGAATTGAAAATTAACTAAATTTTCTTTCTTGAATTTTAAATTAATAAAAATAATGTTAGTTTAAAAAGTACAATCCTTTTAACTATCTCATTTTGAAAAAAATGGAGATACAAATTTAGGTAGATTAATAAACAGATGTTATAGTTGCAAACTAGGCAACAAAATAGATGAAAGTAAATAAATAAAATAAAAACTTAAAGAAGTAACCCCAATATCAAAAATAATACTTCACAGGTGAACACAGATGGCTCTTTTAATTTCTGAAAAAAGCTCCAAAATATTCCAAATTTTTAAAATTAGAACATTAGTCATGATTTGGAATAAAAATAAGGGTCTATATTCATCAATTACTAGATATTTCTATAGTATCTAATTATGGAAACAAAAGAGAAAAAAGTCAAAATTAGTGAACTGGATAAAAATCGAATTGTTGCAGTAAATTTAGTAACTTAATATCGGATTTCCATTTTCTTGGAAACAATCTATGATCCTTAATTACCTACACTGACATCACGTTACAATCACAACGGAAAAATAATACATTTTGTGTAATTTAAAATGAATATAAACTATTTCGGATTAAACATATCGATTAAAATCAAAATAATTAACAATATGACACAAACCCACAGTTATGATTAAAAATTCGTACTGATTCTATATCTATGAATACGTATATTTTGTAATCGATATTTATCGGGAACTATCGATTTTTCATTCATGTATTTAATTATTCTTTTTGGTACAATTACAAGAATTTTGGGTCGTCTCACCCGCGATATCAAATGCATTACTTTTTGTCATAAAATATATCAGCATTATTTACAGTTAGCTTTTTCGGCATTAAGGGGTTAGAATGAAATTCCTCGAATAATTAAAGCACTGAATATGAAGGGAAAAAATCCTTTTTATCTAGCCATATTTTTTGTAGTAATGAACATATCTAATATAATAAATCAATTCAAAAAACGCATTGTTATAAAAGGCGCCATTGCTTGAGTTACGATATTTACCTGCTTGCAAAATCATGCTTTAAAACACCTGTTTCAGATGCACACACGTCTCGAATAGAATGTCTTTTAATTTTGAATTACGAAAACCTGTAATATAATAGAACAGCTTCACTAATCGTTACAGTTAGTCTGTGTTCTGTTAAAAGTTATGAATGCACACAATAGAAATTTCTGGCTTACAATGTATTGAACATTCTGCTGAATAAATGTTGCCACTGAACGAAAAATGCTCGATTGTCTACTCATACCTAATTTCCTAATGAATTCTTTAATATTAATAAGGGAGGAATAACTTTGAGGTAAGCATACTGAATATTCTAACAAAATAAAACAAAATAAATTCAGATTTTTTTTAAATTCAATTTGAAATTCTTTAAATTTTTAAATTATTGTCTAAGCTGTTTATATATTTAATAAGAATATCAGGATATTTATAATGAATATAATAATTATAAATTTGTTAATTGTTGCATCACCTTAAAAATGATTTTCGTTGATAATTCTTGATACTGCAATACATCCTTTTAATCTTACAAAGCGCAGTGATATTATTGTATAGAAAGCTAATTGACATTTCTGAATATTTTATCCATTAAAGTGCTACACTTTCACAAGAAAGAATTTTAACCATATTCAATAATAGAGCTAATTGGCTATATTGCTTATTTTTATCCAGTAAGATCTGCAAGTTGTTGCCTGTGATATGGTAAATGTCTGCAAAATCAAAACCATAATAACATAAAATATATCTATAAAAACTAAGTAATAAAATAACGTTGATTTTGCACAATTACGTATTATGACGTAAGGTAAACTGCAGACGATAAAAATTAAATAACTAGAACTGAAGACTAATAAGAAGAAAGGCAATGAAATTAAAAACAATACTGCAAAATAAGCTATTAGAATTTAAATTAGGCAAAAAAAATTATTTATATTAAGAATTTAAAATATTTTTATATATTTTTATGACTTTTGAGTTCCTAATTGAATAAAGAAAATCTTTGGACTTATCAGAAACGTAATTAATTAAAAACCAACGAAAATGGTATTTTAACTGTTCTTGCTTTAAATTAAAGGCAAATATTCGAAAAAAGGCCTTATAAAATTTGAAAAATACAGCGGAATTATAACGTTGAAATCAGAAATTTTAGAATTTAAATTGACTTGGGAAAAGGAACTATTTTTTAAAAGATGTTTCAAAATTCAGTTAATAATGTTAAAAATGCAATACGAATTTCTTCAAAATGACAACAATTCGATTATGCACTAATTTTTTTCAAAATTTATTAAAAATGATTCTGCAGACAAATAATTACGAAATATCACTCAAATTATTAAAAAATTGGAAATAAAAGTCTTTCTATCTTGCTAAATTAAATTTTAAAATTTGGTTTTCGACATGCATTGATTTACGACTACATGTTCACAAAATTTTATGATTGTAAATGCGGTAGGTTTATCTGCATACCTCTGACACACTAAAACTTTCTTTTATAAGAAAATATTAGCTGATATAATTAATTGTGTTTAGGTTTAGTTTTTTCACTAGCTGGTATTTAATTATTTAATTAATTGTCACAGAATTCTCTTTAAACGTTATTTAATCTTAAATACTCCTTAGAAAAAAAATCTATATTGTTTATAGCATAAGAATGCTTATGGCAAACATTAAAAATTTTCAAGTAACAATTTCTTGATTGAAAGTTATGTAATATAAACACTCCTTAATATCAGCACTCGATTAAAATATTTTCAACTCTGAATTCCAATCTCCATTGTCTGTTAAAAACAAATAATAAAGTTTTTAATGGATTCGAAATAACAGCATAATTTTAAACAATTTTGAAATTAAATAAGCATTTTTCAATATAGATGAGGGGAAAAAATTCTTATTTATATATCACTCTTTCTGGTTATTTTGAATTGAGATTACAATGGCAATTGTTTGGTACAATCATGTTATTTGCTTGATCAATACTAGTCATATTCAGCGGAAATATGGATTTTAATTTCTAAAATGAAGAGCAATTTTTTTAATTGCAATTAATGCGTATTAATTGTGAAAAATTCTGAATAAAATCTATTCAGCAGTTTGGATTTCTATTGGTAGAAAGAAAATCAACCATCTGTGAACAGATGACCCAGAGATGGTTCATTATATGTTTCATACTGAACTTAGGATTTATATATGCCAATGGAAACAAAATATTGCTAAATAGTCCAATTGAATTTTCATGGGAGAAAACAAAATGGGAGAAACTGCATAACAGCAACTTTATTGGCTTCAGTTGTTGAATTGGCTGTCCAAAATACGCATCTAACCTGGAAACCTTAATAATAGTCTCGAGATCTTTATGCGATGCATTTGTAATCTGGTGAGTGTTAATATTATATACAATTTTTACTTCCTAGTTTACAACATTTACACTACGTAGCTTCCAAATGTGGTCTGATATGTGATAACTTTAAGTTTATAATAAATGTTATGTTATAATAGCTTTAAATACAGTTGAGAATTATTAATTCATTAACAAAGATTTAATGAAACTTTTATGACAAATAATTAAATAAATAATATTTCAATAGTAAAAAAAAAACTTATTCGAAGTAGGGAATATAACTACATTTGCTTTCAATGTCAATTAGACGGAATATTTTCCATTTTGTCTAGGTCGTACCCTATACAAAAATATTTTAAACAGTTTTTCATATTTTATCGAACTTCTGTTTTTATAGTTCTGCAAGGGATATAATTGAATTGGTAATCCAAAAGGATCGAAAAGTAAGCTATGCGACAAAATTATATGAAGCACATATTAAAATTATCTTTCGTGTAAAAATGAAAAATTCTTCTCATCAAGATCATTAATAATATTTAATATTAAGATATTTTTATTTATTCAAACGAGGATACGAAATTAGACTAAAAATTAATTTCAAATATAATTTTCAATCAAGCATAATGAAATATTGGAGAAAACCAAATATTAAATTCAAATTCCTTTATTAAAAACTTTCTTAAATTAAACCAAATATGCAATGAGTTATTTTTTAATTGATTAATAATTGATTTATTTGAAATTTATTTTAAAAGATAGAAGTCTAAGCTATGCGAATATGCATCACAGCCAATGTTACGATTATTTTGTGTTTAATTTATTTTCTGTTTAATTTTTATTTTCTGTTTAAAGTACTACATATGCTGCAGTTAAAAGGGCTCATTAAAGGAGTTTTTAGAAATAAATACTAACACCATTGAAAATTTTTCATTCCCATATATTCTTAAATCAAAGAAATACAAATCACTTAAAAAAAATCAAATGTCAAATTTCTCTTTCAATCTAAAATTATGACTCAAATTAATTAATTTTTTCGAAGCAGAACGCTTATAATAGCATCATCTATACTTATATAAAGCTCAATGTGTGTGTGTGTGTGTGTGTGTGTGTATGTGTGTGTGTGTGTGTGTGTGTTGGCGCTCTACAGGCCAGATCGTTCGACCTACAGCTATCAAATTTGGCACATGCATACCTTGGATGTCGGGAATGTGCACCTGGGGTCCCTTTTTTAAATTTTAATTATAATTTTAATTATTAATTAAAAATTAACTTTCCCGGCAAAAACTCTTTTCATTTCTCCACCGCCAAATGAGTAATGCTTCAGTTTTTTTCCTGCGCTAACGAGGATGGCTTTTAGGCCGATTAATTCAAACGATTCTGTTTATTTTCTTAGTGTTTGATGCATTTAAAATTAAACATTGTTAATTAATCGATCTTTCAGATTCATTCTGAAGTACTTTTAAATTAAAATAAAACAGAATAAAGGAAATTAAAAATTTCTAATCTGCGTAGCGTTACCCAACTGGCGTAGAAAATTTACGCATGCGCATTGTGTTCTGATTGTTGACAACTGCATTTTTAACGGATACGGATATGGTTTTGAAGGCTTAACATGTTTCCAACCGATTATTTTCTTAGAGTTTGATGTATTTAAAACTAATCATTGTTAATTAATTGATCTGTTCATGATGGATCTGAGAAATTTTGTAGAAAACTTCTTGAGATATTAAATTAAGAAAGATATTCTTTGGTGCCCATAAGGTTTAAATACTCAACAACTCTGTTTTCAGTACTCATATTAAAAAAGGCTTCGTTTCAGCAAAAAAATGTTTTTATATTAATTGCAATTTAACCATTTCCACTTTAATTTAAAGCATAAATTCTATGGGAACTAATAGAAAATTAGAGAGATACATATTACGTTATGGCTGAAGACTTTTATAATATTATGAATGAATTATATGACTATCAAAATTTGAAGCTTTAAAGTATTTTTATGAAGAAGCTATTAAAATGGGAGTTACATAATATATTTAATTATTAAAATTTTAACGAGCATTAAGATCGGCGAACTGGCTGGTCGCCAAAGGCAGTTAGTAATGAATAAAAGTTGAATTCAAGCATGCGAAAGAATTCGAATGATAATGTTTTCATTTTTGAATATAATGTGATACATATTGGCTATAATTTTATAAATTAATAAAAAAGACGTTTTTTAAAAAATGACTGAAAGCTCATTTTATTTAATATATTTACAGAATATAGGAATTCCTTATGCCATGAGCATTGTTTAATTACATTGACATTAAATGAAGATTATATAATGCTTGACTTCTCTTTAATAAATATTTAATAGCGATATTTAAAATTCATCTCTTAATAATCTGAATTCAAAAATAATTTTCCATGAACCAACGGAAACGCTCTTACCTTGAATTTCTCGTATACAGATAAAACATGATTTGTTTTATATTTGACTTCTTAGAAGTACAAGCGAAAGACAAAAAAAAATGAACCATTTTCCTTTGATTAAATAAATTCAAAACTGAATGCAAAGCAACAATTTTGGTTCCAGAGCTATATAGTAAATTTCATTTGTTTTGTTTATTATTTTTTTGAGATCATATTCATATCAATAAGTATTCACAGATGAATTTTTATTTATAGCTGTAGTCCAAAGAGAGATATGGATCTGCAATTTTCATATACGAATTATATATCAAATTCCGTCCACATAATTACTAGATATTAATATGCTTTCGAATTATTCCTTTCACAAATGCACGAATTGATTGATAGATAGAAAATATTTGATCCTTTACGAATTTAGTTGGACTACCATTCTATTGGGTTGTTCGGAAAGTAATTTCGTTTTTTCCCGATAGAGGATTTAATTGTATTTTTTTGCACCCAACTTCACATTTAAGCCGTATAATTATTATATGTTTTGAGAGCTCATATAGCAAGGCTTGTGTGTGAAAAATTCCAATTAATTCTACGCAGAAGTTTTTGGTTGGTGCTCTTTTAAATATGGATAGCGATAAGCAGTATTTTCGACATATCTTACTGTTTTACTACAGAAAGGATAAAAATGCTGTTAAATCCAGAAAGAAATGGACCGATATGTATGGAGAAGGTGTGTTGACAGTACGCCAGTGCCAGAACTGGTTCCCTAAATTTTTTAGACGGTAAAACCTTCACCTCAAATGAGGAGGTCAAAAACCACCTCGATCAGTTTTTTGGCAGCAAAGACCAAAACTTTTATGAGCGTGGAATTATGCTACTACCAGAAAGATGGCAAAAGGTGTTGGACCAGAACGGCCAATATATAATTTAATAAAGTATTTGTTTATTATACGAAAACTGTCTTTCATTTCCACAAAAAAAACAAAAACGAAATTACTTTCCGAACAACCCAATAGTAATAAAATAATATGTCAACTTTCACCAAAGTAGCATGTTGCATTATTCAGTTATTAAACACTCGATTTTGATAAATCTCATTCAAAATTTGATCTACAATATTCGTGTGCAATCCAACTGTAAATATAATTTCTTTATATGACATTCTTGATATCATTTATAGTTAAACGGAATTTGTTAAAAGATTTTCAGAAAGAAATTATAACTTTTTCCATTTCATCAAAATCGTTATGATTTAAGATATCGTGTTCACTTTTTCTTCTTGTATACAGCCGATCACCCTCCCACCACTGAACGAAACAGTATCGGCAGGATTTGTTGTGGAAGACTGCTGT
The DNA here is from genome assembly GCA_026543865.1 of Argiope aurantia. Taxonomy (NCBI): domain Eukaryota; kingdom Metazoa; phylum Arthropoda; class Arachnida; order Araneae; family Araneidae; genus Argiope; species Argiope aurantia. The sequence goes on from JAPMOR010004592.1 coordinate 253,080, forward strand.
ATTTATCATAACTAGGGATTGCAATATCGGACCAAAATTTCAATACCGGTATTCGGTATTTTTTGGATCTTAAAACCGGGATACCAGTTTTAATACCGTATTAGAAATTTTAGAAAAAGAAAGAAAATACGGGCGTTTCTTTGTTTTATTTGCCAGTTTTGTTAAAGAGTGTAAATATCACAAAAAATAATTTGTAACATAAATTATAACAGTATATAAAGAATCACAAAAAAGTAAAGGAACATTTTATTTATTCAAATCACAAAAAAGTCTAAATATAACTAATCAGTCTGTGGTACTATTACAAATTTTTGAAATGTGATCTTAAAAAACATAATTCATCAATTGTACTGTCATTAAGCCTGAAAAGTAATTTTGTGCAAACATTACCAGCTGTCGAAAATGCTCTTTCGGCATCTACTCTAATTGGTGGTACTGTTAGTAATGCGCGATATACTTTTTCCAAGTATTTACCTCTAAATCCCTCGTCTTCAAATAAATCGATTTCTCGTCGAATGATTTTAGATATAGCTGATTTCTGTATTGTATTTTGTTTCGTTGAAATATTTTTATTTAGCGCTAATTCTAATCTTTATTCCTTTCCTAATTTCTTTTCACTATCGGCATAAGTGTCATCATAATCTTCGATAATTCAAAGGAATTCTTCTGAATGTAGATAGGTTTGTGGGTAAAAAATTTTAAGAAAATTTACTCTAAACTTAATCAGATTTGAATTGGTTATTATTTTTTCTTCTTTTTCATTTTCATTTTTAAAATCATAAAAATTATGTAAATATCGTAAGACATTTTCTATTTCGGTATGCCTTTCTTCTGTGGGATTTTTCAATGTAATATATAATTCTTCAGATAGTGAAGTGTGCTGTTCTTTCAATAACTGCAACATGAAATTTATTGTTGCATTAGCTGTTAATAAATTAGAATCTCTCAGACATAATGCCTCAATATTCAGTTTTATTGGAAGTAGAGCTGATATAGTTCTAGATATTAAGTCGAATTCACTATCAGAAAAATTAATTTACAGGTTAAAGTAGATTATTTCTTTTTGGATTGGATTTCTCAATTTCAAAAATCGTTCCATCATTAGGAGAAAACTGTTCCAAAGTGTTTTAGTATCTAATATAAACATATATTCTGTTTTATTTTCAGTTCGTATATATTTTAGTAATATATTATTTTTTATAGAGAAACGTTTAAATATCTTAACAAAATTTCGAACTTTATAAATTATAGGAAGCAATTCTTGATGGGTTAATATTTCATCCTCATTAACAATATCCTCCTCAACAATTACATTGTCATTATCTTCATTGTGAATATCACTCTCACACTTACTCTCTTCAAAGTTGGAATCCGAAGTTTCTATATCCACAGTATTTGGATTGTTCTGTTCTTTATTTTTTTGGTATAATACATCTATTACTCCTAATTGAATTCCATTTGCATAGCACAATTGCTGATTTGCACCAATCAACTTTCCAACTTTTTTCATAACTGTTGCTCCATCAGTCGTTATGGATATAATATCTTTTTTCAGGGATAACCCATGTTTCGCTAATTTAGATTTAAGCAATTAATTAAGTCATTAATTAGCTAATTAATTTCGCCCGTTAGGAAGACATAAAAACAAAAACGTATATTTTTCGCGATCCCTGAACATATAATGGAGTGAATTTAAAAAAATTTCTAGTAAATACTCAAAAAACGGTATTTAAACTTGTGAATACATGTATTACAAAATTGTACAAATAACTCAAAATACCGGTATTCAGTATCCCGGTATACCAGTATTGCAATCCCTATTCATAACGTTTCCACAAGACTGGCCGATTAACCGAACTGACATCCTCTTCGATGCAGTTGGACCCAAGCTACTAAGTGGTCAATCTCTGACCTCATCTTCCCGTACATCTATATCCTGTTAAAGGAGAAGCAGGCTATGACTTTAAGAAAATTTCTCCAAACTTATCAATATTCCACCAAATTCTCTTTCCACAACAAAAGAAAGGCAAACACTTAAAACTTTCAAATAGTTGGTAAAAAAACTGTCAATTTTTAACCTCATATCTTTCAGTGTTTTAAGATTTCGTAGTACCATCAATACTGTACTTGAATCATTATTTTCAACTTTTAAATGCTTTCTTAATTCCGAGACTTCTAAGTGGATGGTATCTTCTTATCTTTATCTCTGGGATATAAATAAAGTCATAAGTTACTCTCCCTATCTTTTTTGGACATATATCATCTGTCAAATCATTGTAGCTTTATTTCTTCTCTTAATTCCTATTTTAAGATACCATCTGATTGCGGACAATTATTACATCAACACTCTTTTTTTGTGTCGCCAGTTTTGCAGATTGATCTGGCTTTTCATTACCACATATTCCAATATGGGCCTTAACCCAATTTAACTCTATCCCCTTGTTAATTTTTACATTTTTTTATCTTTTCTTATTGTCCATATTACCCTTTACAATAAATTATCATATTCGCTGACGGACAGATGAATATAATATTAAAAAAGGATTTTTCATGCTAGGTGAGGTCTAAAATGTATAGAATTCATCAATTTCTTAGAAACGGATTTTCAGATTTTAAATCAGCTATTCTAAGTACGCATTATACACGATAAGACGAAAAAAGTCATTGCTATTGGTAATATAATGCACTCTATTAAATTTCACTGTATTTGCATATCAAAATACCTGACAATTTATATCTGTCTTTATTGCTTCTAGGAATTCATAGACAAAAGAATTTAATTTAATAATTTATGAGCTAAGATCAGTAAACTCTTCAAGGCATATTTGAAATCTTTAAATATTGCATTAGCATTCAAATACAATGGCTATAAAAGACAAATTTTTATTATAAATTTGAATGCTTTCTTATCCAGAAAATTTAAACAAAATTAATCGTTTTATCACATTAGTGCATGAATTCAAGGTATTTCTTTTGTTAGTTCTTTTTCCACACATCAGATGGCGCTTTATAGTTTCTTTCTTACATTTTTCTAGAGCCTTTTTTAAATTATTGATAACATTGAGGTCTTATGATTAAGACGATTTAAGATTCAATCTTGAGATACTGTACGAGTAATTTATAGAGTTAGTAATAATTGAAAGTTGTTTTTCTTCCAAATTTTTCCTGATGTGAAATATTTAATGGTGACAAATTGTGATTTTGTAACTTTGCTTCTTATAGATTGCATCAAAACAACAGGGAAATTTCATCAGACTGCAGTTTAGAAACTAGAGAATTGAAACTGAAAAACAGATACAAAAAACAGTGTGTATGTTCTTATGAGAGAACCAAAAATGTCCGCGTTTTTTAGTCTTACATTTTTTTCAATTTTATTCTGTGGAACTCTTGCAAACACCAACGCAACTAACAACCAGACTGAAATATTGGAATCATGGATAAAATTGGACAATACTCTAAAAGGAGCAGCACAGTCTGTAATAAAATATTTGATGCCCATGATCTTGGAATCTTCCAGTGAAGTGAATTTAACTTCTCAGTGTATACAGCAGAGTTTTCAGCTAGTGACTGGCTTGAGAAGTCTTAAAAAATGGGCCTTCAGTTGTAAGTAATTCGTTCCTTGCCTTTTTTTAACGCATCTTACCAAATATTCACTTATAGCTGTGAATTATTTCTAAACGAAATTTTTTTAAATCTGAAAAAATATAAATAAAAACAGTTTTAAAAAATACAATAGATATTTTTTATTAAAATTTTTTTGCTGAAACTGGATTTTTTACCAAAAGTGGATATTTTTTTATTTTGATTATTCTATACTCATTAATTTTTAATTAGTAATTTATTATTATGAAAAATATGGAATTTTGATCTTTTTCTACAAAATTCAGTATGAAATGATATTATTAATACAGAATAAAAAACGAATTAAATTAGTTGATTAAGTGAAACAGAATTATAGAATTACAGAAATATAAAATATTCATCGAATAGGTACATTGCCTATTTGTACAAAAGCATTCAAAATTTTAAATCTGTAGTACATCAGAAGAGAGTAAAAAATGTATTTTGAAATTCCATCATTTCCATCATTAAATAAATTAATTCAATAAAAGCACGTAAAAAATGCAGAAAAATTAACACTATTCAGTTTTATTTGTATGAAAATGATTTCAATTCATATGAAGTGTTAATGTATGACAGCCATACAGCAGCTGTCATAAGTTCTTAAATAATATGTTGTCTTACTCTATATTTTGATATCTTTTGTCCCTTTGCAAAATGTTTGGATTCCAAAATTTAGTTGGTGCATCATATTTGATATGTACAATGTTATTGCTTCATCAATTGCCCCATAATTATTCTCAAAATTAGGTTTTTGATTATTTTGCCCCAACATAGGAAATTAAACTATTAACAATAATTTTATTTTAACCTTATCTAGAATGCCGAGATATTTTGATTATTGATTCTATTTATCTATTAGTTATTCTTACTTTCAGCCAGTATTAATTTTGGCTCCAAAGCTAAAAGCATATTATCCTCTTAATTGATTTTAAATGCAATGAGTGATAACTTTATAAAATAACTCGTGAAATTTAACTCCATCGATTTGGTTAAAATTGCAAATTGCAAAGCCCATTGCAAAGTAGAAGAATAATTCCCGGGCGTATGATTTTTTTAAATATTTCTTCATTTTAAGCGCATGCAAATGTTATACATTTCCTCAAAGATGTACAGACGAACGAAAGACAGTATAGTTCACTTAAGAAAAATTTTAGGCAAATTTTATATAACTGTCGGAATGAGCTATCATTGATTAAAAACCTTTTTCTAACCTTTTTTTCTTCTTCCTTTTTAGGCAAATTCATTGACATTTTTACAGATTATCTATTCCAACTCATTTTATGTCAATATTTTAGATAAAATTATCTGGTAAATTGGTCCACATTAAAATTCTCGAACATTGAACTAAAAACAGATATTTTTTGAAACATAAATAGATATATTCTGTTTACGCAGCCCAGTTGCATTATAAGAAATAATTTTTCTTACACTTCTATAGTTATCTTATTAGATATTTAATTTAAAATAATTGTAAATATTAAATAGTGCTTATTAAATTTGTTTAAAAACTTTTCAATTTATAAAAAATATACACAGCGCATACTATACAGCGTAACAAACTTGTGGATTGAGGATCCGTATAATTTAATCCTAGAAACTTTTTCATAAAACATGTACAAAAATCTTTGTCAATAATTCGTATTTGTTTATTAAATCTATGTAATAAATATAAATGTTCTGCAAAGTCATATGCAATATTTCTGATTCTGTTTTAGATAGAAATCTTGAATGAAATTTCTCAAACGCTCAGCTAACATTGATTCATTTCTATCTTCATCAATTTTCCTGAAACATTCTATCTGAAATTTCATATTCGTTAGATGATTGTTTTAATCGATTTTTTTCCTCCTTTTCAGTGTACTTCTAGGCAAATAATAATAGACAGAAGTATCTTTTGTCGGTATTTTGTTTTCAAAAACGGTTGACACTCCAAGTTTCATTGCATTCTCAGATAACTCACCTTGATCTACGCCTTTAGCGTTCTTCTTGAACTTTGGCATCACTTTCTTAATTGAAAATTTATTTATTTATATGGCACTTAATACCAGTTTTGACTAAACGGCGAGCATATTAAAGCGACAAAATTGACGATTAAAAGTTGAAATATAAATATGAAATGAAATTTCCCGATTTAAACAATAAAAAAAATGTTAAGCCAGCAGGAATGGTAACTTCGAAACGTTTTAGTATACTGTTTAATAAATACACTTGTGTATTACTAGCTACAGCCATTTGCTACGAATAGTTATGAAACATTTTAACAGCATGGAATCTAGCTATTTTTTTTCTACGAATAATCACGGGCATACAAGAATGCCAGAAAATCGATTATGTACTTGAGAAACATTTATATTTTTGAGGAATAAATGTTATATAAATTATAGATTTATCATAATCATTTTTATACTTTGCAAAAATAGCATTTATCATTCAATAGAATACCTAAGTATTATATACAATGCCCAAGAGAAGCATATAATAAGTCTCATATTTCATGCTTTGCCGAAAAATGTCAGAAACATACATATTATTCCGGCCATGAGAATTTTTATTGAAGTAGAAAAGTTAGTTCCGATTTTCGTCATTACCCATAGTGTGGCATTTTATCAGCAGCTGACATATAATTAGCTACAATAATTATAGAAATTACAATTTTGGATCGTTTATCACCTTTTATAACCTTTTTATATAGTAGTAACACCTTTTTTCGACTTCTACTTGCAGTATACCTTAGGAAATTAGGTTGGGAAAGTTAAACAATTATTTTTCAGCATTTTATATTTTTTTCTAATATTTTCTGATTTTCCCCTTCTCTCTACGTTTAGTTGTTGATTCAAGTGCAAAGCTATCCGATGGACTTCTGAGCGGTTCGTTTTCTTCTTTTGGAGAATATGATCAGTGCTTGGAAACTGTTGTTCCTCACCCAAAGAAGAAGGATGAGATCCAGTTTCAAGGTCAATACTGCATGATTGAAATGACTCTTCCTTTGCCACCCAAGACTAGAAGATACAGAATATACGACCAGTTGGAAGAGCTACGGAACTTCACTGGAACGGTTAGTAACATTTAAATAGATAAATTTAAATCATGAAATATTTCAAACAATTATATAAGTATGCCCCTACAACACAGCATCAATTTTCTGACCAAAGAACAAGTTGGAATCTCAGTTACATCAAGATACGGCCTGTAAGCTAGCTTGATACACAATTGAGTTTTAGTTTGGTTTACTTGGTTTAGGATAAGTTTTAAACTAGATAAGAGCTACTTTGAAATGGCCTTCGTATTTGCGAACAATGACCTGAGAATGAGGTCGATACCTGAGCATAAAGATCAATGTTCATACATTAACGTAATTATCTTCTTCGTTTAGCATTTCCTAATTTATTTCAAGATAATATTTTTGAAAATAATGACTAGAAATGAATTTTTAAAACAATTTTATACGCGATGTGGAATTATAAAAATGTTCTCTCTTTCCAACTATAACGCTTTACTCTTTCTTGGTTCTATATACAATAATCATCCCTCTGCCTTCTTCGAAGAAATTATCAAGGAATCTCTCCTATGTCCAGATGAACAGAATTAAATCTGTTGCTGAGTCGATCTAATGGATTACATGCTCGGTTTGGCTTAATCTAAAACAAACGATTAAGTCATTCCAATTAGACCAGGACATATCTACAACTCCAAACGCTCTACATAGATATTGCAAGCATGTCTTCGTACATAGATTTTTGGGTAATAATTAAAACATTTTTTAAGAATTAATTAATTAATTAATTCAAAAATTATCTAAGATTACGTAAATATATTATACATACTTAATATGTACACTTAAAAATATTTTTACTACAATTTTTTCACATTAGCTAATTAGCTCTCTCATCCCTAAGATAATTCTTCTTTCAGATATCTCAGAATATTGGAACGAATGTGTTTCTCTTTCAGAGATAAGAAAAATGTCTTAGATTTCCCTCGAAAACGGCAATGATAGCCCATGTTCGTAAGGATATATATACAAGAGAGAAACCTTCTTACTTGATGTCTATTAAGCAAATGTCTACGTGGACATCTCAGGAAAACTTCCTATCCCCAAACACTTATTTGACAAGAGCATCTCACGAACAAAATAAGTTTCTCGAGTATATAATAAATCACACAACGAAAAGGAAAGAATTTTGCAGTAATATCTGAGCTTTTCAGGCGTCCTCCAAATTTAATTGAACGGCATTTAAGATTCATCAATATTGACAAATTTAAAGCATTCCTTATACAAACTCGCAATGACTCGTTAAAGCTTCTAGTCACATTGTCTCCAAGCAAATATTTTCAATGATAAAATTTTCATTTGTAAATGTATTACTGTTTTTCCCCTAATTAGATATAATTTACTGGAAGTAGTCAGTGAATTCAATAAAAGTGTTTCGCTCATAATTTGGTATCGAAATTCATGACTAAAAATTAAATTCGCCATGTTTTTCGAATAAAATGGAAAATATCTATAATAAAATATTTATCAAAAACATTCATCTCTGATTTTTTTTACAGGAAGTTGTGAAATTTCTGACAACGAGAGCTCATCTTATGTATTACTTTCCTATCAAAATGGGGCTTTGCTTTCCATCTGGATGCACCAAAGATGATTTAAATAATATATTATCTTATGGTAATCGATTCAATTTAATTTACATCATATTTTCATATATGATTATATATTATCAATTTCCTTGTTAATTTTTTAACTCACTATATTTCCACAGCTGCTTCCAAACTAAAAGCTGATGCTAAAATATCATATTGTGAAAAAGCGAACGAAAAAATTTCACTTCATGGAATTCAAATCTTTGCTATGTATGTATGAGATTGTTTGTTATTATAATAATGGTTTTAAATGGCAAATATAATGTATTGGCATCATCAGCTGTCTTATTGTAGCAATTATCTGAATTCTTACAGATGGTTTAAGCCTGTTAAAATTAACAATAAAATGTACATGATAAAAAAAAATTTTGAAATTTATAACGAATGAGGAGTTATTTTCATTAAACAAAAATCAGTCAATCCTTTTCTAGCTTTGATCGTAATGTTTGTTTCTCAAATAATAATCCCAGAATTTAAAAAAAAAAAAGAAATCATTATATTTTTTACACAAAAAATAAGAGACAAAAATTTTGGAAGTAGTGTACGGCAAACCTTTACAGCGGAAGATCTAGTGCATTAAATCTGAGGTTGGGATCAAATGTCCTTCCTCTGATGCAGTGGTGAAGCCAGGAAAAGGAATACCAACTCAAATGCCTTCCTCGCCATCTAATCGAGACTCAAAAAAAGTAACGAGGTTCGTCCCAATATTGCCTTGATTTGTTTTAAAACGAGATATTAATGTATTATTAAACTAAACTGCACAGCAAAGGTTTTGTTGTGTGTTTGTTTTGTGGTGTTTATTAATGCAAAGGCCATATTTGGTTATGTCACGGCGCAAGAAGATTGCCCCATGTATTCCATCAATCTTTGTTAACAGCAGATATTACTTTAATTACAGAATATGTAGACTTTATCAAAAATTCACTTATTTTTCTTCAGAATGTAAAACAGAATATGACTTTTTCGGTTTCATACTAAAAAGTAATATTAACATATTTGTTTGAATATTTATATTAAATATTTAAAAAATGAAGGATTATCAGATCTTATATGTTTGAACCTTATTTAGGATTTGTAATTTTGATATGCTATCCCATGAGGTCGATTTTTTTGAAACACGACCACATGATAAACCTCAACAAACATGGCATCTAATTCTATAAGGTATCTTACATTGCATCTTTCTTTTAAAAAATGGAAATTGTATTGCAAAATTAAATTGATGTAGTGCACCCGATTTCGTTCACGTAAATATTGGTATATTCTACATTATGCTTTATTTTTCTCCTCTTTTTTCGACAAGGACTTAATTTAGAATCTATATCCACTTCATATTTCGAAGTCAGAGAAATTCAAAATACTTTCTAAAATATTCTAAAACCCAAGAAATCTTGAAAAAATCTATAAGAGTAACTCTATTAATATCATTCAAATTTCAGCAATTATATAGCAAAGAGAATGTATTATAATGTGTAATTATCCACTGTTAGGGAGAACGTTCCTAAACTGATGGTATTGATCAACTCACTGTTAGAAGCATGCTTAAAACATCCATTTTACTTTAATTTTTTAACACTTCTGCAATTGATTACAATTATATAAATTGAGATTTTGTTCATTTTAATTTCATTTATCAAATCCAAGAAAATGTAAGATACCAAATTGCAGGGAAAAGTAAGATTTATAATTGCATTTCTCTCTTACGTTTCTCTAAGGCACAAATTTTTATTGATTAATGAAAAAAAATTCTGATAAAAAAAGTTAGGATACTGTAACGGCTTATATCTATTTACTTTTAGTTTTATCATTTGTTTCCTGAGTTTCCTAGTCATTATTGGTAGTTGGATGGATTTACATTCTAATTCCAAAAGCGATAGTACCAAAAGTAAGTACAAAATGTGATTCTAGCTCCTCCAAACTTAATAACTCTACACTATTTAGATAAAATCATTGAAAATTTTTGATTGTTATTAAATTATACTCAATAGTTAGATTGTATGATACAGCCTCTGAATTTTTGTTTTCATTTAGATACATGCCTGCGAATTCTTCTGTCTTTCTCTGCAATTTCTAATTTCAAGCGTCTCTTCAGTACTGAAAGCTCCATGGAGAATTTTAGATGTCTTAATGGGATTCGTTTTTTTACCATTACGTGGGTTATATACGGACATGCGTATTTATTTCCTGGAATGTTTGCCACGAATTATAGTAAGTAGCTTTGTAGTAATCTTTAATTTCTTTTAAACATGGTTAAAAGAATATATTATTGTTGATTTCTTTTGTTTAATTTTTAAAGTTTTCTCTTATTTTATGAACACAAAATACAAAGCAAGAAATGTATGCATAGTTTTCAAAAGTAATTTGCATTTCTAAAGAAATTAATTCATATTTGGCAAATGCGAATAGAAAACTTCAATTATATGCAAGTTGTTGAAGAACAATTATATGTAAGATCATTTATATGCAAATGCTGACGTACTTAAGTTGATTGCTTTTATTTTTCAACTCATCTGCTAAGAAAATAATCTATTGATGTCCCTTTGGATTACTTATTCTCTAGAATTTCAACATTCCGTGATTCAGTTTCAGTCATACATAAATTTCATTTCATTCATATGATTTGAAAATAATAATTAGTGAACTAGAGAAAAGCAAATCCATCTAGATGGCGGATAGATTCTATCGATCTCAATTTTTTCCACCTATTTTCTGCTGTAGCGATGCCTCAGTTGGAATTGCGGGTGAAATCACCATGGCTAAACATTTATACATTTTTTGAGATTTTTATTTTTTAATTTAAGTTCTTTTTTAAGTATGTGTCATTTTTAGATGGCGAGTGGAAGAAAAAATTCAGTATTAAAAAAAAGTCAGTCAAAAAAATTGGGATATATATATATATATATATATATCCATTTTTAATTAAGAAATAATAAGAAATTAAAAATAAATAAAAATAAAAAAAACAATGTGTAATTAAAAGGAATTGATAAAATGAAATAAGAAAAACAAATTTTCATAGAAAATTCCACAAAGAATTACCATCATAAATGCCACCATATATATATATAGATCTCTCTATATATGGTGGCATTTATGATGTCAACTGTATGTACAGGGTGTCCCATAAATATTGGGACAAACTTTAAGGGGAGGTAGGGGACATCATAAGGATTCATATTTGCATAGCAAACCGTGGTCCGAAACGCTTCATTCGGCGCTAGGTGGCGTTTAAGGAAGCAGATCTGCAATCCCTCAGTCATTTGAGCTGCTATCGTTCGCAGAGGAGCATGGAACGTTTTACGAACACTGAGCTGGCAGATATGCACCTGATTTATGGATAGGCAAAAGGAACTGCAAGAGCGGTTGAAAGGTTGTATCGGGTAAGGTCGCCACAGAGAGTTGCACAGGACCGCCGAATGTACAGTAATTTTTATCACAATTTGTGTGAATATGGGTTGTTACGAGGTAATCGAAATAGTGCGGGCAGGCCACGAGTGACTTTAACTCCCAAGATGGACGAAAATGTGCCGGATACCGTTAGAAGGAATCCGAGTGCCAGCGTACGAGCCGTCGCTACTGCCGTTGGAGGATCTCGGAATAGTGTTCATCGTGCTTTGCAACGTGAAGGCTTACACCCATACCATATTCAAAGCGTACAGTTACTGCTTGCTTCCCTCAGATTACCCACCTCGTGAACATTTTCAATGGTGGTATTTCGATCAATGTTGCCAAGATGAGAATTTCCCATCCTATTTTTAAATAATGGATGAAGCGTACTTAACACGAGATGGGATGTTCAACTAACACAATGCGCATTTATGGATCTCCATCTGAGGGCGATCGCAGCTCAAATGACTGAGGGATTGCAGGTCTGCTTCCTTATATGCTACTGTGAGCAACGACACCTAGTGCCGAATGAAGGCGCTTCGGACCACGGGTTGCTATGCAAATCTGAATCCTTGTGATGTCGTCTACCTCCCCTTAAAGTTTGTCCCAATATTTATGGGACACCCTGTATAATGAGGAGAAAAAACAAGTAAAGGGAGGGATGGGAGTAAAACATGAAAAGGGAAAGTTATTAAAGCATCGTGAGAATAAAAAAAATAAAAACACTGACTAAAATTCTTATATATATGGAGAATAAATTTTCTTGACTACAATTTAGAAATAACATTGCTTATATTGGTTTGTGTAATCAACTTCTGCAAATAATAACACTCAACTTCTGAAATGATGACATGAATCCCTGGATTTATCAAAGTAAATAATTATAATGAAAATCTTGTAGATTCGTGCATACGTATCCAAATCATCTGACATTATTTCTAGCTCCTTCATTTCACGAAGATACACTAAAGATTTAATAATAGCATCTCTATAACCTAGAACAAACGAACGAATTTTTCGAAATAAATAGACAAGAATTTATGAGAAAATGTATCCGTTTTATTATCATGCAAATCATTTCCATGGGAAATTGAGAAGACGCTGACTAGGTAAATTTTTCTTTTGAATCTCCTCTGATAAATGTTTCCTATTTATGAATTACCCTCAAATGAATGTAGGTCCTGATCTTTTCTCTCAGTCGTTGTTTATTAACGAAACTGCTTCTATATATAATCAGGGAAATCATTTCGAATTACCACACATTTAATAAATTAAATTTCAGAAAATATCAGTTATTAGTAACATGGCACATTTACTCATTATTATTGAATTAAAATTCTTATGTAAAAGATATAACATTTGATACAGAATTTGATTCAGAATTTTTTTTTCTTTTTGAGACTGAATTATAAGGGATACACATAGAATGATTTATCAATCTTTAGGAGTTTTTTCATATTACGCCTTAAGCACTCGCAAATTTAGTGCACCTGGAGCGTGATGATCGATGACCAAATAGTTTAAAATTGATTGAAAAGATTCAAAGGGAAAAATTTAGTACTTGTAAAAAGGGAGTTTAGAAAAGTTCTTCGGTAAATGATCGTACAACAAATAAATTATCAAGCGTAAATTTTTGAAATTCTAAAAATTCCCAACCTTTTCTGTTCTTTTCTGAAAAATACTGACATACGATAAAAAAAAAAATAATAATAATAAAGAAAAAACACAAACGTGAAATCTACGAACAAAATGATAGATATTGGTCACACAGACAGTTTCAAAAATGTTAAAGGTCAATGTTTGAAGAAAATTTAACAGGTCTTTCATTTCAAAATTCGACAAGGCGGTTAATTTGTCTCTTCTGTATTCTGCTGTAAAGATTGAACACGGTGTATGGCGCTTTGAAAATAAAATTCCTTGCTTCAATAAACTGAGAGAGGTCTTCTCAGATAAGGTAAAATTACACGTCTCTAATAATAATAAATAAATAGTGAAGGTGGAAGGAATCAAACACTTCAAATATTTCTAGATCAAATTATCAGCAGTTACTACTTGCAGCATCTTTTTCTCAGACGAGTTTAAAATGGCGACGATTCGCAAAAGGATGTCTATATTCCTTGCGTACTAACAGAATAGTATTATCAAAAGATCGTTCAGTGAACAAAAAGGGGACAAAAAATTATTTTTTATATGATGAACTATATTTTTGTTGTCTTTTGTTGTTTGGAACTCATACTGCAAAAAATGTTTTAATGTAAAAAAAATAATAATAATAATACTTCTGGATTCCCTTCACATTCTAATGAATTTACAACATTGTCATTATATTAAGTTTTGAATAGCTTCAAGAACATCTTAATTAACTATTGAAATTAAATCAGAAATGTTTTGTATAGATGTGCATTTTTTTTTTGCTCACAAATGTACACAAGCCTTTTTTATGCTAATAAAGTAAATACAGCAATCATTTAATCAATATACAGGGTGGTTATAATTAAAGTACCACTTTGAAATGGTCTTAAAAGAAAAACTGTTGGACCAAATGTTATCAAATTGGCAATAAAAAGGTCATGGAGATTTCTTTTACACTAAAAAAAGTTCAAAAACTCACCACCAGGCGTAAAATGGAACTGTGTGCAATATTGTTCAGCAAAATAGGACATAAAGACATTGATTTAAAATGTTTTTAATCGTTTCTGAAACGTGTTACAAAGCATATTCAATGTGGCGTCCACCACTTTCTGAAAGCAAGTTAAATCGCATTACTGCATTCTCAACAAGAGCTCTTAGCGTATTAGGAGGAATGTTACGCACATGTCGATGCATCGCATCTTTCAGTTCCGCCAAATTGTTTAGATTATCACCATAAACAGTGTTTTTGAGATAATACACATTGAACATGCTTTGTAACACGTTTCAGAAATGATTAAACACATTTGAAACAGGTGTCTTCACGTCGCATTTTCCTTAACAATATGGCATACAGCGTCATTTCCCCCCCTTGTGGAAAGTTTCTTACCCTTTTTTTTTTTGGTAGAAAAAAAAATGCCCATGACTTCCTTTAAACCATTGCCAAGTTTGATTACATTTGGTCCAGTAGTTTTTCTTTTATAGCCATTTCAAAGTAGAACTTTAATTATAACCACCCTGTATATTATCATTTAAAAATCTGTAATGCTTACTTTATAAATTATTTCCTTAAAATTTTACTCTGTTCTAAGGGTCGCTGTTCCGAATGCCCGAACGTGCATCTGTACCAGGTGCTCAAATGGTTATTAATGGGTCTGAGACAGTTGATATTTTCTTTTTCATTGGGTAAGTTTAAGCATATTCATAAATCTCTTGCCTTTCCCGGATGATATCACACATTTTTCTCATTTTTCATTGGCTTAATTAATAAATGAATATTTCCTAAAGAATTAATAAGAGAGTTATATATTACCAAAATCACATTTTTAATAAGTGGTCGTTTTTTAAATAACTATTTATTCCAAAGAAAATATACTGCCGAATAAAATTTAAATAAAAATAGAAAAAAAAATCAAGTTATTAAAAAGTTCTGAATAAAATTCCTTTTAACTTCAATTTTTTCAGTTACTTTCTGCATAATTTCAATTAGTTGCCATAAAAAATTAATTGAAGCTTTGAATAAAACTTTCTATTAAAAATAAGAAAATTCTAACTGTTTTAAATATGTGTAATTTTTTATACATTTTCTGTTAATGAAGAGAAGTTTGTCTGATATATTTTAACACTACTGAATAAGTGATGTTTTTTAAAAATGTTACCGAAAAGTCTTAGAAATTTACATAATAAACATTGTAATCTGTCAAATATCTCTTATCAAAAATGGTCAATAAAAAATGATTTATCAGATTTTTTTTTAGTTTTGCAATTGCTCATATTGTCATTATATCATTACGCAAAATTGTTCATATTATCTTATTAATATATAATAGTATATTAATATTATTGATAAGATTAATATGATAATGGTATTAATGTAACATTTAATATAAATATTTGAAAAAAATAGATAAAAGAAATTGGTAAAGTAATTTTAAAAAATTCCAAAATAAAGCGTAAATATTTGAAAAACTGTCGGAATAACGTGACTCATTAGCTCTTTAGAAATATTTTTAGTTTTAACTAAACATTTAGTGTTTTAATTTTCTTAACGTTTTCATTCAGAACAATTAAGTTGCGTAATACTTTTTTTTCTACACAATAATTTTATTTTTCAGAGGAATGCTGGTGAGTTATCTTACAATACATCGAGTAAAAATCGAAAAGAAGACATTTAACATCCCAATGTTTGTGATACATAGATTATGCAGGTAAAATTGCAAAATAATGTTAGAGCTTCAATGATTATATTTCTACTGTTGATAGAAATAGTTTACATAAAAACATTTCATATAGTTACAAAAACTTTCACAATATACTACAAAAATCAATAGATTCACTGTAGTGAGTATATTGTGAAACTGTCTAACAGGTACAATAACAAATAAAGTCGTTTATTCAACAGGAATAAACAAAAAGCAAATACACAAGAACAGCATTTACAATATATAGCAACACACAAACAATAAATCGATTTACAACATATAGCAACACACAAACAATAAATCGATGTACAATATATAGCAACACACAAACAATAAGTCGGTAGAGAGCAACCGTAACACCACAAAGCAGTTAGAGAGAACTCAGTAGATAGAGAGATTTCACACGAATATTCAAGTCTCTCAAACGTTTGCTATTATACGCCGTCTACGCGCTTTAGCTGAATTCGAATGCGGACTCTACTGATTCAAGGCTATGACTCGCTACTCAATACACAGCTCTATTCTGCCTCAATATTTGATACTAAAACTTGGAGCACAATTAACTAATCATTTGAGCTCCATTCAATTGATTCGCTGCTTGAATTTCACTCAATCGATTAATTTTTTCCTTGTCTCAAGTTTTTTACAGTTTCGGAAACAGGGTACAGAAATTTTTGGAACGATCGTAATTATTCGTTTCCTAATCTTATCATAGCCAACATTCTTGACGATTTAGTCTTTCATTTCATCAAATTCGTTGCCACGTCGCCAAATGGTAAAACAAAAATAGCAAATTATGCAATATATATATGTAATGAATTTACGTAATGAATTTAATATATGTAATGAATTTAAAAAATCATTCCAAATCATTTCACGATCGTATAGTTTACGTTATACAAAGTCGGCGAAATAAATAAAAGGAAATTTCTTTCCTCTTTAACACACTAGATTCCCCCATTTGAAAATGTAAGACTATAAAGAAAGGACGGATAACTGTTTCTGTAGCGTTATCATTTTTATCAGAAGCTAACAGAAATATTAAAAATATACGTCCTTTAATTTAGGCATCATTTAAATTTGCTATTTTTGACACTTGTATTTTTTTTTTCCAACTTACAGGATTATCCCAGTTGTCTATTTTATAATAGTAGTCGGCTTCTTACCTCCGCTGATGGGGTCTGGTCCAGCATTCCACTATGTAATGAAGAATACGTTTGATTCCTGTTATGAACAATGGTGGAGAAATGCCCTTTTTATTAATAATTTCTTTTATTCGGAAGATATGGTAAGCTATTCTTTTCCTAATTATCTTTATGAAGATAAATGAAATAATTATCGGAGACGAGATCAGACGTTTATTTGTTTTAGAAACTTTTTATATCCTAATAATATATGCATTTTCCTTATTATCATGTGAGAACATGATGTTTTGCTTAAGGGGTTTTGTAGCTCGCAATCGCATAGGCAATGAATAAAGCATAAATGGCAATTTTCATCACCAACTTTTAATCGCATATATTTTTTTATCTGCTTTTACCACTATTGCATTATAATTATGTATGCTTCTTTGAAAGCAGATAAGTTTTTAAAAAGTTGACCTGCTTTTACCATTATTGCTTTATTATTAAGTATGCTTCTTTGACAGCGTTTGCTTCTTTGATGCGTTTTTAAAGGGTTGATGTAGAATTATGACATCATAGCCTTTATTTTATCTCAAAATCGGTTGAGCTACAGAACTTTATTTGCCAGCTAAAAAAATTGAAAATGAAAGTTTTAAAAAAATTATCATTATATATAGAGAGAGAGCCAGAGGGATAGAGATAGATAAGTCTCGTGATTTTTTTCAAACCGGTTTAAACTGGTTCATGACTTAAATTAATTAAGACAAATAATGACTTAAAAAATGATGTTCACATGATAACTTGAAATTTGCGATCGTAGATTTCATTTTAATTTTAATTTCTTTATTTTTGTAATTATCCCGATTTTCGTGCTTTCTTATTTTAACTGTGTTTTTAGCTCGACCTTTTGCTTGCCACAGTATGGCTAAATATAGCTTTTACGCCATAAAACACCGCAACAAACTATCCTTACTTTTTTTCTTTGCACAATTAAAAATTAGGTTATATAATTATGCTCTCATTTTTCTTGTAGTGTTTAAAGCAAACTTGGTATGTCTCGTGTGATATCCAGCTTTATCTCATTTCAATAATTGTCATGGTAGCCTTCATAAGGTAATGAACCTGTGTTTTCTAAATAATTTAGTTGTATATTTTCTGCATATAAAACTGATAATAAAATGTTATTTGAGTCTGAAATTTCAACAAACAGTTCAATCTTAACAATAAAAGGAGTTTCAATTTTTTTCACTGGAGATATCTGTGTATATTTCCGAAGTAAAAACACTAATCAAAATACACATAAAACGATGAAGATGTATTCAATAATTTCTTTCCTTTTTCACTTATTTATCAATGTCATTAAAAACATTATTCATTATTACTATATTGAGAAGAAAATAAATTATACTGGCAACATTTTATAACTTCTATAGAAATTTTTAATATATCTTAATTACGATAACGTTCAACGAAATTATTTTTACTATTTAAATTATTTTTCAAAATTTAAAATGTTGAAGATTTTATTTTCAATAATTCATTAATTTCAGCATTTCATCAAATGTTTCAAATTAAATGTCCTTAGGTTTCGACAGTTTTATATCCAATTTTAAATACCACCAATAAATAAATGCATTAAAGAATGCTGAGAGACATAACCTATAAATATTAAAAAATAACCAATAAGTATTAAAAAATCTTTCCGAGACAAATATTGGCATAATTTGGTAATAAAACAGTTGTTTGCTGTAAATATTGGACAAGGCAAAACTGAAACAATTTCGACAAAGTTACGCAATATGGAACTAACTTTAAGAAGATTATATTTAAGGATGCACTTCTTACAAAATTGAATATTAAATTAAAAATATGCTGTTTGATGAGTGTTGATTTGATTTTTGATTCAAACTACAATTTTTAAGAAAACTTTTAAATCTAAATCTAAAATATATACAATAGTTGTTTGGTCTTAATTGCAAAACTGCAACCGTTTATGTGAAATGTTGAGAGACATTGCACATAAATGGAAGTGAATTTTTGAAATTTTATGTTGTTTATACAATAGTCATGTTTCACGTGCTATTTCAATGTTATTTCAGTTGTAAACATAGTATGCTATAGTTCCGCTGTTCAAGCATTGAAATCACTCTGTCAGAAATTGCAACTCACTTTCACAATGATACCTTTATTGATATATTGTTCCATTTATATTTCACATTATTAAAATAATGTTACGAATAGAGACATTCATTAATCTCTATAAAATGTGTTATTTTTATTCCATAAATTTATGGGGGTAACGTTCTTAATTCTTCTCTCATAGAAATAATTTCAGGTAGTAAATGGGAGCCAATAGTATTTTCTAATCAGAAATATTCGAATTAAAATTTTACAGATTAAATTCAATATCTCGATGATGAATTAATATCTATATGTTGCATATTTTTGTTATAATACGTAAATTACATAATCTTATTCATAATAATTAATTAATGTTAATAATAAATATTCTAGGGCTCTTTTTAAAATTCTTAATTAAATGTGAAAATTTCACTTTTATTTATTAAATAAGTTAAAGCATTGAAATTAATGTTTTACTTTTCAAGATGTACAACATTCTCATTTAGTTCAAATGAAGCATTTAGAAAAATATCTCAATAAATAAAATTTTTGTAAATATTAGAGATTTTATTTTAAAGAACAGCTAATATATTTAAGAATGAAATAGTATTTTAAGAATTTCACATGTCACAAATTCGTTACGCCAGTGTTCTTTAATATTTTTTTACTTAAAACTATTCTTAAAACTAATGCATATCGTTTAAATTAAAATATTATGACTTTAGTTTTGCTCTGTATTACATCAGGCATTAGTTTTAGATAATAATTTTTACACGTAGTAAAACAATATTTAAGAAATAAAACAAAGAAATATCTAAAAATAATCCAGTGATATCTACTATACATTATTAGTTGATAAAAGCAAAATATGATGCTAACAATTAAAATACTCAATAATATTTTAAAGTCAAACCCTTTTAGCGTACTAAAAATAAGTTTTCATTTTTGATTTTGTTTTATTTTATTTTAATTATTCCTTACATTTTATTCTTTAATTTAATATTCGTTATTTTAAATATACTTTCCTCAAACCCAGTATGGTATTAATATCAATCCAAAAATCGAGTATAATATCAAAATAAAATAACAGATTAATTCATAATCAAGTTCTGAAAATATTAAAATAGTATATTGTCATCGAAAACATTCAAGATGTCAAAACTTTAAAAAGAGCGAGAAAAATAATCATGGACTGGACATTAAGGATAAATCAAGAGAAGTATTAAAATAATATATTGTCATCGAGAATAAGTGTACATAAGCAATAAAAATAATCACCAATTAGACATTAAAAATAAATTAACTAAATTACATTGATTTTTATAACAAGAACAAAGGCAGTAAGGAAACTAAATAAATATAATTGATCTTCCGCAGAGTAATATAAGATATCTCTTTATTAAAATTTTTAATTATTATTATCTCGATTTTATAGGTCTGAAAAAGTTGGACTTGCGCTAAATATTTTTATTATTGTGCTGTCGATTGCGTATACTGGGATTATGACTTACATTCACGATCTTTCTCCAACAATTGTATTGACACATATGAATATTGAGTAAGTGAGTTTTGAATACTTTTAATAATGTCTTTTTCAAAAACAGTTTTCAATAAAAAACATAAAAAGGAATGAAATTCATTTAAAAATTACAAAAACAAATTATATTCAATGTATTGGCAAATTATTTTACTTTTTTATTGCTAAGCTAACATTTTCATACAACAGAATAGGTTTAAAAGTATTCTATTTTGCACTTTATATTATCTCTTATTTTATATTTTATATATAATTTTCCAAAAACTAAGCAAACAATATCTAGAATAGATTTCTTAATGATATTTTCATTTTGCATATTGTATAATTCAAAATTCATTGCATTCAAAATCAAAACAAAGAGCAGCCTTAATTGTGTTTAATGCATTATACAATTAACACTTTTGTAATAAAATATCTTTTGTTTGATCGAAGATATTTATAATTTAAATAAACTTTCTTGAAGTAATGTCTGTAATGTTTGTTTAGTATTATGCTGTCTTCAAATATAAATGTTTGAAATATAACATCTATTCGCTATTCAATTTTGAATAATTCATTACATTATTAAATCTGAAATAGTTGGTAATGAGCATTCTCTTTTGGAAGTCATCTGATTCGTCATCTGATAGCTCTATTTCAATCAATGCAATTAAATTTCAATTAAATAATGTTAATTGCAATTAAATTTCAGTTAATTTTAAATTAAATTAGAATCAAAATTATAAAAATTTTAAATATTTATTACCGTATAATTTAAGATTAATTTAAGTTAAAATTCTGCAACAACTTTCTTGATTCCATATTAAATATTATAATAATTTTGTTGATTTTCTGTCAAATATAGTATTTGTTTAAATTCCGCAAAAAAAAAAAAAAAAAAAAAAAAAAAAAAAAAAAAAAAAAAACGCCTTGAGGATTAAAGCCATGTTTAAAATTCGTCTTCAGATTTTAAATCAAATTCATATATAAAAATAAATTTAAAACAAGGATATAAAAGATAATTTTTTTTAAATGATCAGTAAGGAAATTCAGAAAATATATAACCATACAAAATCAGTCAGCAAACGCATTAAAACTTTAACATTGTAGCAGTTGCATTACCCTATCTTCTCTTTTCGATAAAAGATGGCGATACCTAATTAAATACGTATCCCATAGTGTTCCGCGATTGTCACTATA
The DNA here is from genome assembly GCA_026543865.1 of Argiope aurantia. Taxonomy (NCBI): domain Eukaryota; kingdom Metazoa; phylum Arthropoda; class Arachnida; order Araneae; family Araneidae; genus Argiope; species Argiope aurantia. The sequence continues at coordinate 275,027 of JAPMOR010004592.1, forward strand.
ATGAGATACGATGCCGTTCTATTAAGGTGTGTGCGCGTTAATGTCTTGTCTATCGTATTTGTGTTTGTTTTGTGTGAAATGTGATCATTAAAGAAATGTTCCCGAAAACATACGTCCTCTTGCTTCCATTACATGGATCATAATGATCTTCATTCCACCACAACATTTAAATATATTATTCAAGCTACAAATTCCCTTAATTGGAAACTGTGCCTAACGATCGTAGAATTCTACGTGCAACAAAATTACGCAATGCCAAAATTTTGCTTTTTAAACCATCTTTATTATATTGAATAAAATTTCAATATGAATTCATTTTAAATAAATTTGCAACAAAACTATAAACTATATCGTATACAAATATGATATATATATATATTAATAAAATAATTTTGAATAATGGGAGTTGCCTTTGCAATGATTTGCAATGAATTGAAATTTAATTGAGTTTTTATTGCCACATTTTTATTCTTTATTTTACGAAGAAAAATCTGAATGCTCCATTTCTCTATATCTATCTATTTTTAAAAGGTTTTTGGTTCTATCTGAAATAGTAAAAATAATTTGGTTGAAAACTGGCGGATATTTATGCTATCAAATAGAATGAAATATCAATAATTTCTAGACATTTAATTTATTGAAATTTTGGAAATGTTTCCAAAACTAGTTACGCTACCGATTTTCTTTGTTGAATTTTGCTTTTTCAATATAAATATTGAACAGCAATTTACAGGAATATTGGACAGGAATATTAAAATTAGCAATTTACAGGAATATTGAAATATTCCTGTAAAAGGAAATACTTGTTTTCTTTCTAACCTTGTGAGCTACATTCTCGTAATCAACCGTTAATCCTTTCTGTTCGCTTCTGAGGAAATCTGCTACGAAAAGTCCCAAATAGAGATTGCAATATCGGACCAAAAGTTCAATACCGATATTCGGTATGTTTTAGATCTTAATACCAGGATATCGGTTTTAATTTCGGTATTAGAAATTTTAGAAAAAGACAGAAAACACAGGCGTTTCTTTGTTTTATTTGATAGTTTTATTAGAGAGTATAAATATCAGTAAAAATAATTTGTATTTTATAAATTATAACAGTATATAAAGAATCTCAAAAAAGTAAAGGAACATTTTATTTATTTAAATCACAAAAAAGTGTAACTATAACTAATCAGTCTGTGGTACTATTACAAATTTCTGAAATGTGATTTTAAAAAACATAATGCATCAAATGTGCTGCCATTAAGCCTGGAACGCAATTTTGTGCAAAAATTACCAGCTGTTGAAAACGCTCTTTCGGCATCTACGTTAGTTGGTGGTACTATTAGCAATACGCAATGTATTTTTCTAAGTATTTACCACTAAATTCCTCATCTTCAAATAAATCGATTTCTCGTCTGATGGTTTTGGATATAGCGGATTTCTGTATTGTATTTTGGTTCGTTGAAATTTTTTTATTTATCGCTAATTCTAATTTTTGTTCGAGAGACAATTCCTTTTCATTATCGACATTAGTGCTGTACTGTACCGAACTGTATAACTGTATCGAATTCTATTGAATGTGGATAGGTTTGTGGGTGAAAATTTATTATAAACTTGATAAGATTTGAATTGGTTAGTCTCTTTTTTTCTCTTTCATTTTTAAATTCATTATAATTATGTATATACCGTAAGGCATTTTCTATTTCGGTACGCCTTTCTTCTGTGCGAGGTTTCAATGTAAAATATAATTTTTCAGCTAGTGATAAGTGCTGCTCTTTCAGTGGCAGCAACATGAAATTTATTGTTGCATTAGCTGTCAATAATTTAGAATCTCTCCGACATAATGCCTCAACAGCCAGTTTTATTGGAAGTAGAGCAGATACAATTCTGTATATTAAGTCGAATTCACTATCTGAAAAATTAATTTGCAGATTTAAGTCGATTTTTGCTTTATCAGTTTCTCAGCGGAGAAACTGATCCATCATTAGGAGATAATGCATCTATTACTCTTAATTGAATTCCATGAGCGTAACACAATTGCTGATTTGCATCAATCAACTTTCCAACTTTTTTTCATAACTGTTGCTCCATCAGTCGCTATGGATGCAATATCTTCTTTCAGGGATAATCCATGTTTCACTAATTTAGATTTAAGTACTTCCACACATTTTTCGGCTGGCATACTTCCCGAGAAATGTTTAAGTCCTATATTCCAAAAAAAAAAAAATTCTGAATGAATATTTATATTTAAAAAGCGTCTATTTTTTACACTTGTCCATTCATTAAATGTAAGACTAAATTTTTCACCATTGACTTTTAATTGTAATAGCTCGTGTTTCAAAGAATTTCGAACACCATTACTGTAATTTATAACAGTTCTTCTTATAGAGTTTATCGATGTTGATAGATTTTTGAAACCTCTGGCGGACAGTAATTTTCTTAATTCAGTAGAAGTGCAAAACATTCGTAATGGCAAACCATCTAATGCTGTCATTTTACTTATAGTTTCATCCAAATTATCTTTTCTTTTTTTCAAACTAATCTAAAACTCTGATGGCTTGGCCTTAGAAACTGTGCTTAAATTTGTATCTTCGTCACAATTAGATTCTTTCCTCTTTAAGAAATTTGTATCATGTTTCGTTTTTAAATGTGTATGGAGTCCGCTTGTACTTGTAATAACTCTTGAACATTTTTTACATTGTGTCACCATATTCTTTTCATCATATAAATAATGAAACCAAATCGAAGTATTATCAACTGATTTTTTATTTCCTTTAAAGTTATTCTTATTCATTATTATGGGTTATTATTTATGAGTATATATATATATATATATATATATATATATATATATATATATATATGAAACTAAACTAAAATGAAAACGAAAGCAAAACAATTTCAAAATCGCAACAAAAATTATAATCTATTCAAACAAAACCAAAAATGGAACAGGTAAAAACTTCATAGTATTTAGAGAGCGCAAATGCAGCTACTTCTAAAACACAGATGAACTGATACAAAAGTATAAAAATAAAGTTAAATGGAAAAACAAATAAACCAAATAAAAATATTAAAAAAAGATTAAAAAAGGAAGAATCCGGCCTGAAGACTTTTTCAGGGTCACCCTCAGGCATTGATTCAAAAAAGGGATTTTTTCTGTTAAGGAAATTCTGACATTAGGTCTAATAATGATTCCTTCGTGACCCGAAAATCCCCTGAAATTAGGCCTAAGAGATATACCATTTTAACAGAAAGGAAAATACAAAACAACCAATTAGAAGAAAAACCACTAATAAGTAAAAATACAATAACAAAAAACACCAAAATACCATAAACAGACAAATTAAACACACAAGAAATAACAAAAAGGTAAAAAACATACCTTCCAACATTCCAGAAAATCCCAAGCTATCGATTGTGATTCCCGCCCATTAAAAACAAAGCTAACGGCAATTTAGGTAAAAATTGTAAGATCGCAGCGCCACCTATTGAGTGAAAAAATATGCAAGTAAAGTTCTATTTTTTATTTAAGCCAAAGGATTAATCCCAAACCATACCTTGTTTAATTAAAAAATTGACATTACAGTAATTTTTGGGAAATTCATTTTTAATTAAAATATTAATGAGGTTGTTTGATGCTTCAATATAGGAGTTTTTATTATTGCAAACCTTTTTGATCCTGTTAACTTGTGAGAAAATTAGATTTTTGAAAATTTTAGAGTTTAGATTGGAATGGTAGTTACATAGTTTTGTTATTTTGAAGTTGAATTCGTCCCTTTTATCGTATATACCAACTCTTGTTTTATCATTATCAATTTCGATTTTTAAATCCAGAAAGGTAGCTTCAAGTTGATTTTTATTCGTTTCTGTTAGAATTAAATCTTTTGGAT
>JAPMOR010004592.1:283904-301353 GCA_026543865.1 Argiope aurantia
ATAGTATATTGTCATCGAAAACATTCAAGATGTCAAAACTTTAAAAAAAGCGAGAAAAATAATCATGGACTGGACATTAAGAATAAATCAAGAAAAATATTAAAATAATATATTGTCATCGAGAATAAGTGTACAAAAGCAGTAAAAATAATCACCAATTAGACATTAAGAATAAATTAACTAAATTACATTGATTTTTATAAAAAGAACAAAGGCAGTAAGGAAACTAAATAAATATAATTGATCTTCCGCAGAGTAATATAAGATATCTCTTTATTAAAATTTTTAATTATTATTATTTTGATTTTATAGGTCTGAAAAAGTTGGACTTGCGCTAAATATTTTTATTATTGTGCTGTCGATTGCGTATACTGGGATTATGACTTACATTCATGATCTTTCTCCAACAATTGTATTGACACATTTGAATATTGAGTGAGTGAGTTTTGAATACTTTTAATGTCTTTTTCAAAAACAGTTTTCAATAAAAAACATAAAAAGGAATGAAATCATTTAAAAATTACAAAAACAAATTATATTCAATGTATTGGCAAACTATTTTACTTTTTTATTGCTAAGCTAACATTTTCATACAAAAGAATAGGTTTAAAAGTATTCTATTTTGCACTTTATACTATCTCTTATTTTATATTTTATATATAATTTACCAAAAACTAAGCAAACAATATCTAGAATAGATTTCTTAATGATATTTTCACTGCGCATATCGTATAATTCAAAATTCATTGCATTCAAAATCAAAACAAAGAGCAGCCTTAATTGTGTTTAATGCATTATACAATTAACATTTTTGTAATAAAATATCTTTTGTTTGATAGAAGATATTTACAATTTAAATAAACTTTCTTGAAGTAATGTCTGTAATGTTTGTTTAGTATTATGCTGTCTTCAAATATAAATGTTTGAAATATAACATCTATGCGCTATTCAATTTCATGAATAATTCATTACATTATAAAATCTGAAATAGTTGGTAATGAGCATTCTCTTTTGGAAGTCATCTAATTCGTCATCTGATAGCTATATTTCAATCAATCCAATTAAATTTCAATTAAATAAGGTTAATTGCAATTAAATTTCAGTTAATTTTAACTTAAATTAGAGTCAAAATTATGAAAATTTTAAATATTTATTACAGTATAATTTAAGATTAATTTAAGTTAAAATTCTGCAACAACTTTCTTGATTTCATATTAAATATTATAATAATTTTGTGTCAAATATAGTATTTGTTTAAATTCCGCAAAAAAAAAAAAAAAAAAAAAAAAAAAAAAAAAAAAAAAACTTGAGGATTAAAGCCTTGTTTAAAATTTGTCGTCAGATTTTAAATCAAATTCATATATAAAAATAAATTTAAAACAAGGATATAAAAGATAATTTTTTTCACAACGATCAGTAAGGAAATTTAGAAAATATATAACCATACAAAATCAGTCAGCAAACGTATTAAAACTTTAACATTGTAGCAGTTGCATCACCCTATCTTCTCTTTTCGTTAAAAGATGGCGATAACTAATTAAATACGCATCCCATAGTGCTCTGCGATTGTCACTATAATGAGATACGATGCTGTTCTATTAAGGTGTGCGGGCGTTAATGTCTTGTCTTTCGTATTTTTGTTTGTTTTGTGTGAAATGTGATCATTAAAGAAATGTTCCCGAAAACATACGTCCTCTTGCTTCCATTACAAGGATCATAATGATCTTCATTCCACCACAACATTTAAATATATTATTCAAGTTTGTTTTATTTGATAGTTTTATTAGAGAGTGTAAATATCAGTAAAATGATTTGTAACTTATAAATTATAACAGTATATAAAGAATCACAAAAAAGTAAAGGAACATTTTATTTATTCAAATCACAAAAAAGTCTAAATATAACTAATCAGTCTGTGGTACTATTACAAATTTTTGAAATGTGATCTTAAAAAACATAATGCATCAATTGTACTGTCATTAAGACTGGAATGCAATTTTGTTCAAAAATTACCAGCTGTTGAAAACGCTCTTTCGGCATTACGCTAGTTGGTGGTACTGTTGTTAGCAATGCGCGATATACTTTTTCCAAGTATTTACCTCTAAATCCCTCATCTTCAAATAAATCCATTTCTCGTCGGATGGTTTTGGATGTAGCTGATTTCTGTATTGTATTTTGGTTCGTTGAAATTTTTTTATTTATCGCTAATTCTAATTTTTGTTCGAGAGACAATTCCTTTTCATTATCGACATTAGTGCTGTACTGCACCGAATTCGATAACTGTACCGAATTCTACTGAATGTGAATAGGTTTGTGGGTGAAAATTTACTATAAACTTGATGAAATTTGAATTGGTTAGTCTCTTTTTTTCTTATTCATTTTTAAAATCATTATAATTATGTAAATACCGTAAGGCATTTTCTATTTCGGTATACCTTTCTTCTGTGCGAGTTTTCAATGTAAAATATAATTTTTCAGCTAGTGATATGTGCTGCTCTTTCAGTGACAGCAATGTGAAATTTATTGTTGCATTAGCTGTTAATAATTTAGAATCTGTCCGACATAATGCCTCAACAGCCAGTTTTATTGGAAGTAGAGCTGATACAGTTCTGGATATTAAGTCGAATTCATTATCTGAAAAATTAATTTGCAGGTTTAAGTCGATTTTTGCTTTATCAGTTTCTCAGCGGAGAAGCTGATCCATCATTAGGAGATAATGTATCTATTACTCTTAATTGAATTCCATGAGCATAACACAATTGTTGATTTGTATCAATCAACTTTCCAACTTTTTTTCATAACTGTTGCTCCACCAGTCGCTATGGATGCAATAATCAGGGATAATCCATGTTTCGCTAATTTAGATTTAAGTACTTCCACACATTTTTCGGCTGGCATACTTCCCGAGGAATGTTTAAGTCCTATATTTCAAAAAAAATTTCTGAATGACTATTTATATTTAAAAAGCGTCAATTTCTTACATTTGTCTATTCATCAAATGTAAGACTAAATTTTTCACCATTGACTTTTAATTGTAATAGCTCGTGTTTCAAAGAATTTCGAACACCATTATTGTAATTTATAACAGTTCTTCTTATAGAGTTTATCGATGTTGATAGATTTTTAAAACCTCTGGCGGATAGTGATTTTCTTAATTCAGTAGAAGTGTAAAGCATTCGTAATGGAAAACCATCTAATGCTGCCATTTTACTTATAGTTTCGTCCAAATTATATTTTCTTTTTTCAAACTAATCTAAAACTCTGATGGTTTGTCTTTAGAAACTGTGCTTAAATTTGTATCTTCGTCGCAATTAGATTCTTTCCTCTTTAACAAATTTGTATCATGTTTCGTTTTTAAATATGTATGGAGTCCGCTTGTGCTTCCTCCGTTCACTTTAATAACTCTTGAACATTTTTTACATTGTGTCACCATATTCTTTTCATCATATAAATAAAGAAACCAAACCGAAGTATTATCAACTGATTTTTTATTTTCTTTAAAGTTATTCTTATTCATTATTATGGGTTATTATTTATGAGTATATATATATATATATATAATAAATCTGAAAAATATTTTGATTCCTAAAGTATGATATGCAAATACAATGTGAATAACTAACTCACCAATTTAAAAAATATCGAAATATTGTGCACTTTCTTCACAACTATAATCTTGTTTTACACAGACACGAATATCAGACTACGAATCCTGCGCGTGTGCTGTATTGCTTGGAGCTGTAATAGGATAGATTTGACCCTCCTCCTAGGATGATTCACATATTGTTCGTCAACATTTCGACGATTCCATCTCATTAAAAGGAGTGAGACGCGGAACGATAAGCGCATTTCCCGTATTCACCTTTGACCTTGGATTTCCCTTATTAGATACTTTTTAGTTCAATTTTTTTCACATGTATTTAAGTGTTATCACGTGACCATATAGTGAAGACAATTTAAAAGATTTCTAGTAAATACCGAAAAAACGGTATTTAAACTTGTGAATACCGGTATTACAAAATTGTACAAATGGCTCAAAATACCGGTATTCGGTATCCCAGTATTGCAATTCATAGTCACAAAATTCCTAGTCGCTGGAAAATAATTTGCAGTACCTTTCGGTGGTAAAGAGTAGATAAAAATGTCGAAAATTGCGGAACAAAATTATACTAAAAATATTTCATATATTAAATAATGTTATTTATCTATACTTATAATAAAGCTCAGTGTAATAAAGCTCAAGAAAGATTTTTACATGAAATTAAAGATCAAAAATTTATCTTTTAAATGATACCAATGTACCTTACCACCTTAAAATTAAATTTCTATTTTTAATGAATTTTTAAATAAATATTTTAACTATATTTTTCAACAATTTTTTTCGTACAAAATAAAAATAAAATTTAAGCTGCACGAGCACGTTTCGCATTCATGGGAAAAAATAGCTTTTTTCTAAGTGTTGCGATCACATTGATTAAAGCTCCATTCTATACTTATAATAAATCTCAATGCGTGTGTGTGTGTGTTTGTGTGTATGTTGGCGCTCTACAAGCCAGACCATTCAACCTACAGCTACCAAATTTCGCATGTGTATACCTTGGAGACCGGGAATGTGCACCTGGGGGTTATTTTTTCGTATTTTTAACTAGAATTTTATTTATTTAAAAATTAAGCGAAATTTTGGAGTGTTTCTGCAATAACTTCCAAAAATATTACCGCACAAAAAGATTTTTGCATGAAGTTAAAGATCAAAAATTTATCTTTTAAATGATACCAATGTTTTAACCTTAAAATTAAATTTCTATTTTTAATGAATTTTAAAATAAATATTTTAACTATATTTTTCAACAATTTTTTTCGTACAAAATAAAAATAAAATTTAAGCTGCACGAGCACGTTTCGCTTCATGGGAAAAAATAGCTTTTTTCTAAGTGTTGCCATCACATTGATTAAAGCTCCAATTAAAAATAAATTAAATCTTTTTGGAAATGAAATCTGCAAAAATATAATTTTCGGCACGTAGGAAATGAATCAAATAAGAAATATTATTTTTCCTAAAAAATAAATTCAAGAAAAATTATTTTATGATCTTTTACACTTTCTATACAGGGTGTTTATTTAGTCCCGGACCCATTTTGATGTTTAATGACTCATAAAATAATGAAGATATAAACAAACTTATGGCATTTATTGATGGAATAACTCATATATTTTCCTTTTCAAGTTTGAATATTTTTACTTTTGTAAATATCGTCTGCGCGTGTGGTTAATTTCAGATAATTTCATTTTCCAGTCTAAATATCTGTACTTTTTTAAATATCGTCTGCTTATTAATTGCATTTTTCTCTCTTTTGTTTTTGGCAACTATTGAAATGTTATGTTTACTTTTGATGTGTTTGCTCTATGTAGTACTTTTGTATGTGATGTTTTATTCGTGCGGATATTAAGGAGACTGCATACACCACAAGAGAAAGCACAGATTTTATGGTGGTTATAGAGTTAATTTCCAATCAACTAAATCACTGACTTTTAAGAGTTAATTTCCAATTACTTAAACTGACTGATTTATGAAAATTTGAATATCTCTATTCAATAAAAAAAAGGATAATTTAAGATTTTCCATTGATCGCTTCAAAGAGAATACGCCAATCAGCGCCCAGGTTTCTCAAGATTAATTGGCCTAAGATTATGAAAATGATGAGTTTTTCTAAATTTTTAACATTTAAAACTTCATAAATATGTCTTAGTTGATCGTGGAAAATAGAAACATTCATTCATTTATTTAAAATTTGGTGTGTCCAGAATATTTCTCAGAATATGATACCTTACTGCATTAAATTTCGATTTCATAAATTTTGAAATATATTTATAAGCAGAAATAAAATATTATTATTGATTTCATTTCAATCCTTTTGAAAGCAAAACTAAAAACTGAATTTTATGCTGAATCTCAGAAGTTTTTGCTGAATTACTCTTTGAGATATTACATAAATTATAAAAATATTTTGTAGTTAACATAAGACTTAAATACCGAGTGATTCTGTTTGCAATACTCACATTCAATAATAATAGTAATTAATAAATAACAATAAAGATGATAAATAAAATAAAACGCTTGGTTTTATTAAAAAATATCTTAATATTAATTGCAATTTCATCATTTACATTTTAAATTAAAGTTGAAGTTTTGCCTGAAATGACAACAAATTAGCAAAATATATATAGTAAATTGAACGAAACGATCTAAACAGTATAAGTTTGGTATGACTATCAAAATTTGAAGATTAAAAATGTTTTGTTTGAGAATCCTTTAAGAGACCAGTTACTTAAAATATTTAATTGAAAATTGTAGAGAGCGGTAATACTGGCGAACCGGCTGGTCGTCAAAGGCGGCTAATATTTGAATATTTTAAAGATAAATGGCCTTGAAATAGAAATTTGCTCATATGACGTATATATTAACTACTACATTAAAAAAGTTTTAGAATATTTTAAATATTTTCAAAATAAATGACATATCTTTTTCGTATATTATCGAGTACTGCTATAGATATTGTATAGATAGTATACTGCTGCAGATCAGATTTCATCCGATTCAAATACATATAGCATATGCGCATCATTTATGCTAATAGACATTCAAACTTCCCATCGTGGAGAAGATCAAGTCTTGTATGGCACATTACTATAAGCGCTATGCTGGTTCGTAAGTCTTTTCTTGTTTCAAATTACTAGTCGGAATGTCACATTCCGATACTTTCAAAACCTATTTGTTCCTTTATTCTTATGCCTTGTGAATTTTTCCCAAGTTCGCAAAGTTTGGATAATGGATGGAAATTCTCAAATCTCGAAAAAGAAGAGCAATGGAGACATTTGAGAATGTACCGAAAAGCGGTATATAATCTATATTTACATATGAACGATGGCAATAATATGTATTTATATAGTGTAGTCACTTTGAAAAGAGCGTTAAATAAACAAGCTCTATTTGTTTTCATTTTTTTTTTTCAAATTAACTAAGTTCTGGGTCTTGAAGAAAGAAATAGTAGTGGTGCAACATTTAGTTACTGAAAAGCTTGCAAAAAGCTGACAGCAGACTTTCATGCTTCCCCCTTTATTATATTATTAGAAAAAAATTTTACGGAAACATATTAAACAATTTTTTTTTTAATTTATTTCTTACATTTTTACAAAATTAATTACATTTGCTTTGTATTTTTCAAAATTGTAATGTTCACATTCAGGGAAAACATTAACGATAGAATAAATATGATTGATATTTATTTATTTTCGAAAATTTTAGATTTTTATTCGCTATTTTTGAGTATTCCTTTGTACTTTCTAATGAAATCTTACTAGTTTGTTTACTTATATTTCAGTGATGAATATGTTTTTTTCCTGCACTCCTACGCAAACGTTCTTTCTAGAGCAGGACCGTATTTTATTGGAGTTTTTACAGGGTATATTTTAGTCAAGAATTCACAAATAAGACTTTCAAAGGTAAGATGTTAACATGAGTATGAAAAATATACTTCATTCATGATTTGTATGAATCGGTAATACTTTTTACATACCTGCAGATGTCAGAATTCGAAATGCTTACAGATGATAATTGATGATCAGTTAGAAATAAAATGTTCTTCGAATACCATAATAATACAAATATATTACAAATGTTTTGCTTAAAAACTCAATTTCAATTATTTGTCATATTATATACAAGGTGTCTCAAAAACCTTGACCGAGGGTTTCATTGATCACAGACATATACTGTAAATTACAAAATTGCATAAAAAAAGATGCAAAATGTTATAAAATCGATTAAAATTTTCAGGGGATAAAAATTTAAAAAATGCAAAATTTAAATTTTTATAGCACCTCGTACAAAAAAAAAATCATCAGTGAGTAAAATGTGCCCCACACTTTAATAAGGTCATGTACAAAATTTCAGAATTTTATCATGAAAACTCTCAAAGATATGTTAAAACAAAGTTTGTGAAGGGTCAATCACAAATTAAAATGCAAATTTTTACAGCTTCATTGCAGATGAAGCGACGCAGGAATGCATCATAAGGAAATAAAATATGCTTCATATCTTTAGTTTTAAAAACAAAGTTTAAAATCAATACTTCCTTAAATATACTTTAAAAGTTTATATCATGAATAACAGAATATAACTTAAAAATAGCACAGTCAATTAACGTGTAAAAAAACTTAGAAATGTTTGCATATGCAAATATATGCCTCTGATTGTTGGGTCCCATAATCTGAACAGACGCGTCATTATATTATGTAATTTGTGCTCTGTCATTGATCAATAGTATAGTTTAAGTAAGAATAACTCTCACATAAATATTTCACACTTCTGCTACATTTTGAGAGAGCAATTAGCCATTACAAACAGTATGTTACAATACAGCAATGAAGAACTTTTTGAAATCTTAATGCTTTACAGTTTATGCAATCGCAATGTTAGCGAAACTGCACAGGAATTTCGGCGCAGTGCTTCCACATGTTTGGCTCCAACATGAATCTCCAACTCACCATACTACAGTTGTGAAACACTGATTAACTAACGAGTTTCCAAGTAAATGGATTGGCTTGCATGGTCTAGTCGAATTTCCCCCAAGATCACCTGATTTAACGCCTGTGGACTTTTTTGTGAGGTACAGCGGTTTATTTGTTATCTCCCTTAAATGAAGTAGAGTTGCAACAATGCATTTTAGAGGGTTGCCGTGACATCACCGAACAAGAACTTGATAGAGTGTACCGAAGTGTCATCAGACAAATGCAACTCTGTATTGGCATAGATGGAAAACATTTTGAACAAGTTATGTAATCTTTCCTTTAAGTTATTATTTCTACAAATTTTTAATACTTTTGAACCAATAAATAGCAAAATTATTACTTATTTATTCAATCATTACTTTCTTTGTTAATTTGTGCGCGACCCTTAAAACACGAATATTCGAAATGGTTTTTTCCTTTTTGTGAACTTTTATCCAGGCATCGAAAAGTAGTTTAGGTCAGCGTTTATGTAGTTTCATATCTTTGAGACTTTTTGTGATAAAATGCTGAAATTTTGTACATGACGGTTGGTTGGTTAGTTGGTTGGGTGTTTTTTTTTTTGGCGCAAAAGCCAATTTTGGCTATGCTGCGCCAAGCAAATGGTATTTGTACATGACCTTATTAGAGGATGGGGCACATTTTACGCATTGGTAATTTTTCTGTACAGGGATCCGTATAAAAATTTAAATTTTGTATTTTTTTAAGTTTAATCCCCTGAAAATTTTAATCAATTTCATAACATTTTGCACTTTTTTTGCTCAACTTCGTAATTTACAGTATATGTCTATGATAATTATTTAACGAATAAAAGCCGCGGTCAAGGTTTTGAGACACCCTGTATAGCTGGAGTTCTGCACAGATACAGAGTAAGTAATATCTGTTGAAAAGTAATCCTTAATTAGTACTTGGATGGAAAAGAAATGTTCTACTTCCAAGATCTTATATAAAATTATTAATTCCTACTAAGAATACAAATGAATTGTGTGTGAGCGTGTGTCACTCCAGAAATTGAATACTGACATTCTTCCTCACAGACAAACATGCTGCTGAGACAAGAAGCGACATCACATAGATTGCTGATAAATATATTTTTTTTAAGTTTGTAGTAATTAGCTTTCCATAACTTGAAAAGAGCGTTTGTCTGAAATTAAAAAATGTATCCTCAGGCATCCCCCCCCCTTCCCTGAATGTTTTAATTAGATATTTTAAAGTTATTTTTGTTTGGTTTATACGTTGTTTAAATTTCACATAGTCACTGTTTAACTCCAAAATACTTTATGGTAATATAGGAGAATACATTTTCAATTTTAGGGCGAACACTTTTTTGTCCAGTCACGGAAATCTCATTATTTTTATCACAAATATCTCCACCAATTTTACAGATGATAACTCTATGAAACTTTTGCTTGTATTTTTATTACGGCATATCGTACATTACCATAATTTGATCAATTTCTTTTTTTTTTAGTTATTTTTGCAACTTTTTTATTTTACTTCAAAGGCACTGTAACCTGTTTCAATAAATTCAACACAATCACTTTATTATAAGTGCATGCTGTTTCCAAGAAGCCGTTTAAAATTAATAGCTTAAATGGACTTTGTTGATCTCACTGTATATATATGCATACTATTTTTTCGTTATAATAGAAACGATAAAATTGCGCTTAATTATTTTATAAGATCTCAAAAAAAAAGTTCTTTGAAAGAGAAAATCTTCCAAAATAAATTCATAACCAAATTTTGTTGCTCTAGATCGAATAATACCCTATGAAGCTCCAACATGAACCTTTGAATCATATGCCCCCATTCTCATTTATTTGTAGTAGATATTGTTACCTTTAATGTAATTTTTGTCTTCTTTTACCTGTGTAATTCTCTGGATTTACTAGCTTTGTATTTTTCAATTTCTTTGACTATATCTCAATTTATTTGACCATCAATTCTATGATGTTACAAATTTGGTAGAATATTCTTTTGTCTCTAAAAATCAATTTCCAGTACTTTTCAGATTATATTACAATTATATTATATTACAAACATTGACTCTCCAAGTATTTATTATAAACCTTCATAAATAATAGTTTCTTTTACATTTATTTTTATAAATCTTTCCAGCTCCTCCCTTCAGGCATCAAATTTTCTTTGAATCCTTCCTGTTTTTATTCAATATTGATTTCATGAACTTTAGAGATCAATAAAACATGATGAATTTTGCTTCAAACTACAATGTCATCTTAGTAAACAGATACCTTTTATAACTTTCCTGAAATTTAGCAAAAATTACTCAATGGAGTCATAAATAATATAACCTAACATAAATTATCCTTTCCCGAATGAATTATCCTATTTCCCGCAATTCAAATGATCAATCAGACTAATTTCAAATTCAAATAGTTAAATCAATCTTCTTTACCGCATATCATCTATTTCAGATCTTTTATCTCCATAATGTGTTATTTTTTGAGTCAATGGATATAAAATATTCATAAACACAAAAGGTATTTTGAATTTTTGCTAATTCCATTTCATAAAGTACTACAAAACATTGTTAATGATGCTAGGATTTAAGAATACCATTTAAATGTGTTTTGAACTTTAGAGAATATCGTCGTCAAAAATTATTAAAAATAAGACTTTCATAATAAGTAACTGTTTTATTATATCCTGCGCATTTATTAGTAATTTTTGTACTTAAATTGCTTAAATTCTTTTTTTTTTCCATTCTCTTTTTTTCAGAAAATTCAAGTAGTTGGCTGGATTTCTGCAATTCTTTCAAGTGGAATGATTATTTTCGCTACAGCAATTTGGTTCAATGTGCGTCCTGCAACTTTTATTGATACTCTAATTTACTCAGCTGTATACAAAGTAGCATTTACTGCAGGAATAGCGTGGATGACATTTTGCTGTATCACAAGGCAAGGAGGTAGGTTATATATTCATATTCCGAAATGATATTGCTTACCTAAGGATCACAAACTAAAATATTCTTAAATGAATTCTAAAACTTAAAAAAGAAAAGCCTTTACTAGTGTCTGCTAAAGTAAGCCATATATAAACTAATGGTACAGTCCTTCATCGAGAAGTAATTGCTAGTGTGGTGTTTGCGCGCACTCCAGGAAATGAATATTAATATCCATCCTCACAGACAAACATGTTCCTAATGCAAAAAATAAAGCCACATATGTTATTTCAAGTCATGTTTAAAACCTGTATAGTAATTTTCAATTTAAAGTTATTTTTGGGTCTCATTTGCTCATGTTTAGTTTTTATATAGTGTCTTTCACTGAAACATTTAATTTATCTGTTACATATTACCTTTCTGTGACTCAAAATATAATCATGACAAAAATGGCATTGTTTCTGATTCACAATTTCATGTACTCATCAAAAATGTTTTTTTTATTTAGATTCGATTCACTAATCATCCGAAAAAACTTAAAAATTTATGTGGTAAATTGTCTTCTGAAACCTTTCCATTAACGAAAATTATGTATTATGAAGTCTATCCTTAACTCCCTTACACGGTATTGGAAGGATTATACAGTTTCCATAAACCAAACAATCAGCATCTCTGTTCATCAGCATTTCTATGTCCTTCACTTTAACATCTATTTTAAGTAAGCAAAAAAATAATGATACTGTTAATACCACAACGTTTCGGAAAGTTCATGTTATTAATAGTTCATTATGTAAATTAGGGAAGCTCTAGCCACCTCTAGTCATAAAATACATAATAACATTACTTTTACAATTTTAATGGCATTAAATCTGGTTGTTGTCAAATTAAATTTCAATCTTGATAAAAAAAAATTCATTACATTAAAAATTATCGCTTTTTTTCTTTAATAATATATTTTCTTCTTTATGTAAGGATTCTTAAATACCATATTATCATGGAAAGTTTGGATGCCATTGAGTAAGCTTGTATTTCTCACTTATCTCATTGAGCCCATGTTTCAATATATCTACATGGCCAACTTCAGATCAACCCAAGAATTTTCACATCTGCATATGGTGAGTATGTTTTTCTTTACTAGTGCAAAGGTACACAATCAGTATATTGCAAAAATCTGTTATTATTTATCATTTTCTTATTCAAATATTTAACATACATTTCCGAACAAAAATTCTAAATACATTTCTAAAATGCTATAATCTGTTCATTCAATCTATGATCCGTACAGCATACTATTATGAAGCATCGCTAAATTCCGGATATCCAATTATTTATAAGGGTTTTTTTTTTCATTATTTCCTTCTTGAAATTGACATCATACGACAAAGAATCGATTGAACAAGTCTGCAAAAATGTTTCCGAGACATGACCTTCAAATGACTTCTACAACTTTCCATTAAACAGTGAAAGACAATAATATCGGATTGCATTTTTTCATGACATTTTGAGGAATACCAAAAAGTGTTCGATGGTAATCCAATTCTATTACATATCTTTAAGAAATTCTGAGAAATTCAGGATTTTTGGCAGCTATTCAGTCTTGACCCATATATAAGACTAACAAGATTGGGAAGGAGTATCCACAGAGAAGGAGATCTCTTTCTCTGTGAGAGTAGCTGTCCAACAGCTACTCCTTCTTTTCATCCGTAGAGTAAGCAGAAGGCTACTGCAGAAATTAAATGATCTTCTAAATATTTAAGTATTTAGAAACCACAAAAAAGCTTGTTATAAGCACCAAAGGTATCTACATATTTTAAGGGAAAACTTAAACTAGACAGAACTTTAGACAATGCATGAAGCTTCAATTTAAAACTGATAATCTAATTCCGGGTCTTTAACAGGATGGCGTCATATTCTTGACCTGCTATCAACGTGATACAACCAAAATTTGAAACACAGCATAATATAACCTTCTAATAGAAAATTAATCAAGGGTTTTATCTGATTATTACAAAGAATCCCACATTATTAAGAATATGTAAGAATTCTTGACGAATTGCAAAGAAAATAAATACATTTATCAGTATCAAATTTCCATTTATATTTTATAAAAGAAAAAAATAAAATGTCACGCATCATTTGACTATTTAGATTCTCTGACTGTTAATTCCAGTTTTCCAATTTGTTAGATTAGGTAAATAATTCCTAAGGCAGATAAACCGCAAAGGGACCCCAAGTAAGCCGATCTTAAGGCTTTATTTTCCTAGTTGTCAAATAGATAAGTTTGTAAAATACAAATTCAATGAATTATTAAATATTAATATAATATTAGCGCTTTATCAAACGCAGTAGGATCACGCTTCTATGCTTCACATTACTTTCATTTTGTTATTAAAATATCTATAAATACGAATGCATGTTTCAATATACAAACAAAAGGAGGCAGCGCGCAATTTGAAGTCATAAAAACTGAAAAAAAATAACCACAAAGTTAATAAAACGATAATATTAACTTAAAAGATATCATTAACATGTAAAATAAGAGCTGAAATATGAAATTAAATTGATCATCTTATTAAAAAAGGGACCTCATAACCTGAACTGTACTATCAAGATCTATAAAATACTCAAATACACCAATGCTCTGAGTAAATCACTTCTAAATTCAAAAGTTTGCAAAGCAAGACTATTTTCAGTAGATTGTGCTACAATTTCATCATAACAATAAATTATTCATTATTTGAAAGGATAAAAACTTTGCAATCTATTTTACTTGCATTCAGTGTCTTGATACGATATATGAGAACTCGCAAGCACATGATAACGATTTTAGAAACAATGATTTCACCGATTTTCAACATTAGTATATTTAGATTTTATTAATTAGATTAGTATTTAATGTATTTAGATAACTGAGCATCATTTCCATAAGATATTCAAAGATAAAAAAACTATTCTTCTCAAAGAATTATTTAATTCAATTTTTAAATGCGATCCAATCTTTCATTTATCTATGAGTGTCATTTGATGATCTCTTTGTGCAGGAAACATCCAGAATTGAAAAAGATATATATTTTATTCCATTCAATTTAAATCAAAAATTTGCTTTTATATTCATGTCATATCCAATAAATTCATATTTAAGATCCACTGCGTTGGAAATGCAGAAAAGTAAGTATATGATTTCTGTAACAAGACCATGACAAAAGAAAATTTCAGCTCACAATTTTCTAAAGAAAACATAAATGAAATATGTTATGAAATATAATTTACTGAATTAACACATTTTAAGCAGACTATGATTATTTTACACCAGAAACGGCTTTTAAATAGGCGAAATAAATAAGTAAATTTAACTAGTTCTAATCTGAGCACTATGCTGCTCCAGATTAAGAAAAATAACTCATATATGTGCAATATTAAGTTTTAGTGATTAGTAGGTTGTATTTCCAATAAAAAAATATTTGTTTATTTATCATTATGAAAAAATAAAAACATGAAAAACAAAACTAAAATGGAATGGTACGGTTTTATTTTTCGCATACCTTTCGGTAATGAAAGATAATTTGCCTTCTTAATATTCAAATATAATTTATCCATACTTTTTCCTCTTTACTGCATTACCCTCGTTGTACTTTTTCCTCGTTATTCGCTGTGTTTTCCATCTTCGTAATTTTTCTATTCTCAGGTAATACATATTTAAACATTTTCCTATTTATCTTTATGGGCCTTCTCATCTTATTCTTCTTATTATACTCTTCATGTTTATATCCAAAAATATGATAAATATTTCTTAGCCTTTAAAAATTGCTTTAGTCGGGCAAATTTGTAATTTTCGATAACAAAATGTACAAAAATACTCACACTTCATACTTTAACTTATTTTAAACTAGCTGCATTGACAACCTAATAGTTCATCAGAAATATTGGTTGTATTTTATTTCATTTAAATTATTTATGCATAACTTGACGTTCATGCTCGCCTAACAACGTGTTTTTAAATATCTAATCGTAATAGAAATTAAACTGAGATATCTTAATAACCTTACAACTATTGAGTTTACGTATATGGATACAATGAGTTTTTAGTGTTAGTGCTGTCTCAACCCATATTCAAATTTCAAGTTGTCTTTTGAAGAACTGAAACATTCTAATAAAATGGAGTTCGAACAGTAAAATCATATTTAAAAGTGAAATTGATAGTTATATGACTCGTACCATTACCATTATAGAAAACCTTATATTGTAGTATGTATCTCTTTAATTTTTTTACCAGTTCCTGTAAAATGTGAACTATAAATTGAAACGGATGTGATTCAACTTCAATTAATACAAAAGCTTTTTTTACTGAAACCAAACATATGTTTTAAAAATATGAATATAGAAACCAGAATCCCTGAGCATTGAAGTTATATGTGTACTACAGAGCATTTTTTTATATAATTTCTACATCTCAAAGAATTAGTCAATAACAAATTTCCCAGATTACTTTTAAAATTAGCTTTTAATTTTAGTTTAAAAAGCATTTTAATAACGTAAATAATAATATTTTATTTTAGACAATAAAACAGTCTAAAAAAATTAGGAAATCTTATTTTTTTACAGTCTTTTCAGTTCTTAAGGAATCATATTTAGTGAAATATTTTAGACACTCCATTTCCTAATAAATAAATAATATAAAAACGTTCCTATCTTCTATGAGCAAATCTGATGAGATTATGAAGTTTTTATTATCATTGTTTTAGAGAAATCAATATTAATTTTAGACTAATCAGTCATAGGGAAATTCTGGACGCTGTTTAGCATATCTTCGTTGAGGCATTCAATCCCTCATTCGTGAATTTTTGAACGATAGTAATATTCATAATTTTCATGACGCCTTCAGTTCTAGTCGCAATATAATGGAATTTTTTTTAAATTTAAAATGTCAGTATTTCAAGAAAATTTACTTAATATGATTTATAGGACCGTTGGTATTGTATAAAATATATAAAGCTCTTAATTCATCCGAATGTTTATCTACTCAAACTGCATAAAATAATATTTTTTTGCTTTCATCAGGCCGTTTTTTCAATTAGATGTGTTTGTCTAATATCTACTGTTTAGAAATTAAGTGTTGGGACCCAATTAGAGTTGATATCATATAGATATTAAATTATGTTTATTTTAGATAACGCTTAATTATTGAGTTAATAATATAAATAAAAGATATTTTAAAAGTTACGGAAACCTTGGTCTAACATTTATTTATTATTTTTTTTTGAAAATTTTATGTTTTAAATTTATTTTATTTCATATAGAGCCATGCTAAAAATACTTACTCATTTCAAAGTTTAATTTACAATAGGAATTAATTAAATATTTTTAATTTGAGTTTTTTTTTAGCGTGATAGTAATACGTTGAAAAAAGTAGCGCAATTTAAATTTTTATTTTATTTTATGTCAAATACATTGTTGAAAAATATATTTAAAATATATTTTGCAAACTGATTAAAAGTAAAAAATTTATATCTTAAAAAAGCTGGTATTGTTGAAAAGGTATTTTTTTTTTTAATTTTAAAAGGATGTAAAAATCATTTTTATGCTCAATTTCAGGGGATTTTCGGGTCATGAGGTATCAACAGACCCCCCTCAGAAAAAATTCTCTTGTTTGAGACCCTGCCTGAGGGTGACCCTTGAGAAAGTCTTCAGGCTGATTTCACAATTTCTTTTTTGTTTCTATTTTTTTTCTTTTTGTTTATATTAACTTAATATTGTTACTAATTTGATTTTTATGCCTCAATATTTTCAAACGTCACCGCGAAAAAATAAACAAGATCTAGCATATTTTTTCATTAACTAAAATTCTAATTAAAATTTTGAAAATAACTTGTTATGCGGTGCTTATTTTCACTTTGAAAAGTATATAGAGCTCAAATTTAGTAGCTCTAGATAAAACGATCTGGCCTGTAGAGAGCCAACATACACACACACGTAATTCCCCTT
>JAPMOR010004592.1:301363-492378 GCA_026543865.1 Argiope aurantia
ACACACACACGTAATTCCCCTTTATTATAAATAAAGATTCACAACTTGAGGTGAATTGAATAAATTTTTGTATTTCTTTTCATTCCATTCCAACCAAATTACACCAATTAAATACAAATCATATTCAAAACAGAAAACTCTCCAAAAGAAAAAAAAACCCTTCAATATTGAAAAATAAATGTCCTGTTTTATTTATTCGTCAAATGAACTTCTAGAGCACATAAATTAAGAAACAGCACTTAATTGTTTTTCTTTATTTCAGGCTGTGCAATTCTTTGGTTTCCTTTGTATCTCTATGCTGTTAGCACTTGTTTGCACCTTATTAGTTGAATCACCTTTTCTAAATTTAGAAAAAATAGCTTTCAGCTCAGTAAGCAACAGAGAAGACAAAAAAGAGGAAAATGATGACAAAAATAATGTTTCTGAAAGTCAAGATGGGAGAAAAATGCACGGGTCTCTGGAAATGGTTGCATCCGAAAAGAGTGTGGATAATAAATGTTTTACAAGATGTTAATACTTTAGTTTCTTTAAATTTTACATTTAACAGATTTTTACAACTGACGGGCCTTATTTATTTATTTGGAGAATAACACAGATATTATTAACAGAAGAGAAAGTTTAAAAATTTCGAATACGATGAGAAATTTCAGTTTGCGTTGTTTGCTTTAAAACAGTTGTTTTATTATTCAAGAAAATTAATGAAAAAAAAACACGAATCTCACTGATACTCAAAAAGTTGTATCTCAACTGTATCTATTACTACTTCTGCTACAAAAATTATATTAAAATAAGGGAAAAATAGAAAATTTTACGAAACATACATTTAGATAGTAAAATTGAACTTACATAAACATTTTAATGTAGTGATAACAAAGCAGATGATTATATTCATTCACATTAATACAAATTTGGGAAATTTGTTTTAAAAAAATTAAAAATGAATTCATTCAGGTAAAATGAAAATTATATCCTAATTATACCATTTGTTCTTGTAGAAGATCATAATGAAATAAAGAATTTTAATAGATTTTTCTACTTATATTAAAATTTACTTAATGAATATTATTTAAATTATATCTTAATTCTATCAATTATATTCATAATCTTAAAATTCCTTTTCGTAAATAAAAACTTTTCAAATCATTTTTGCACAAGATTCTTAGTTAATGATTACTTTAATGGTTTTAAGAAATTTTTAAAAATAATAATTTATGATAAGAACTATAAAAAAAGGTTTCTAATATATAAAACAACAAATTTCAATTTCTTGTAATTAAAAGAATACTTATAAACCCAATGTAGTTAGTAATGGTTTATTTGTTTTCTAATACGTGAAAGCATTTCAACTCAAGGTGAATCATGTATAAACAATAAGTCATGTATTATTAATTAAAATTGTTATACTCCATTATCATAGAAATGAATAGCATAAAATTTAAGATATTAAGAATATCTTTAAAGTAATTATTTAAAGCAAAATTTGCAATATAACCAAATTTTTGAAAATATAATTTTAAGTTTATTTTTTTATTTATGAATCAATTTGTTTATTTTCATTTTATTTTGTAGTTTTTTTAAAATTATTTGTTTAATAAATAACTCATTAATTTTCCTCTGTCAAACTCAAAAAATACTCGGTTAAAGATAAACAAGCCGAAACCAAAGAATATTGTTTGAAAAAACACAAACAAATTTGAAAATTCCTATTACCAAGACTGGATTTCATAAGAATATGCTCTTCAAAACTTATGAAATCGATTATCTAATTACCCTATGACTGTTTTTATCCGAGACGTAAATGTGTAAACTCCGAATAAGGGTTGAACAAAAAAAAATAATTCTTATAAACAGATAATTTGCATTGAAATCAAGAAAATCGATATGAAATTACATAAGAAAAGTACATAAGAAGCACATTAATTAATGTGTCATCATTTCGCTACTTCTTAAAAATTTAGAAATTAAAAAAAAATTAAGAATTTAAAAATAAGATACACTTTTAGAAATTTTTTTTTGTTTGCACTAATTTTTAAAAAGTAAATGACACCTAATTACTTTTTAATAAATAAAAAAACAAATACCTTTAATTAATATCAAATTATTAGAATTTTAGGCAAAAATTAAATAAATTCACATTTTTGTGCAACAATTTGAACGATAAGTTTTCTAGTTCAGATTATATATACATAAAAGAATATTAGAGAATATTGAAATTCATGTTAGTTTATCTGTTAAATAAGTGTATTCAAGATGCTAAAGGCTCTAGTAGAAAGTTATACTCCAAACTTTTGACAGATTTTAAGCTAATATTGTTGTTAATAATTGTTCTTTCGAGATGTCTGTACAATATAATTCTTTCGATGAATTGTATGAATTTCGATGAACGATACAGCTACTTTCCTAGGAATAAGTAAATTTTTTCCCATCAGCTATGACGAGTTCCCGCGTATTCCGACGGCCCAGGTTGACCATTCTGTTAATTTGTCATTTCACGTAGATGTGACCAACTGCCTGTCGGCATAAATAAAAGTCAATCGCCAGATTCTAGACTATAGTTTTAATTACATAAATTTACATTATGCACATGGGTTAATTGTTGTGAAATGTGCAGCTTTGGTAATTTAAGAAATATTTTCTTAAACATCAACAATCACAAGCCAACTGGACATGGCGTCCTCACCCGTCTGTCCTAGTTTCTTTAAACCCTGTCCCTCTCTTTTCCCTCCTGTCAATGCTGTCTGGGGGCGACCTTGGAACCCGGGATGCAAAATTTGGCAGAATATCGCTCTGTGGAGCTAGATAACCATGGCTGATCCTTACTGAATGCAAGAATCGTTCTTCTTTACGGAAAGTACATTATAACTTGATTTTAACAAATTGTCTTTCAAAAGATCTTTAATAGCTGGGTAGCTCAATATTCGGGCTACTTGTGTGATAAATATGTTGTTGTTGTTTTTTTTTTCATTTATTTAGCTATTCAAAAGTAATCAGTAATTAATAACTCGTCCCTTTCTGATAAAATTATTTTAAAAAAGAAAAAATAATAATTTTTTTTCGGAAAATAGCTTTTAAAAAAAAAAAATGTGCGTTTTCAGACTGGTTTTCTACTACTCATTGTCTTTTATTATTGTCGATTGCTAGTTGGATGACATTTGACATGAAGTCCTTACATTAGAATCAAGGATAAAATTCATGATGAAAAGATGAACTTCTGTAAAAATACCTACTTCATTTTAAAACATAATCTATTTACTTTACAGGGCATTAATGTAGGAGAGATATTTATAAATATCCATTAGAGCAGCCATTAACGTTGAATGAAAATACTAGATACGATTAATAGAGTATCCATTAGATTAAAATAGGGCATTTATTTACCTGCTTTCTTAAAAGAAGAAAAAGTACAAATCTCTAGTCATTTATTTATTGTTGCTTATCCCCCTTGGATTGAACACCAATTCAAACCAATTCCAAGAGATCGGGGAAACAGGAGTGCGGTAGCTGAGGCCCCCGAGAACAGAATTCTGACTTTAGCTCATATGAAGATGACACTCGCACATTCGCTTACACAACCACTTTTTACAGAGGGGATGGAGGTCTTTTACACACCTCGCAAATAGAACACTGGGTAGAGTACAACCACGCCCGAACCAGAACTCGAACCCGGGACACCCAGATCACGTGGAAGACGCGCTACCACTAGGCCAGGACGCGGGCAGACAGTTATTTGTTAACGTAAAAAAAGAAAAAAGAGTTATAGCAAAAATTATTGATAAAATGGAACTAAGCATATTTTATGGGCTAACATGTTTGCGTTAAACAAGCATAACGAAGGGTACAGTTAGAAGCATCAATAAAGGGAATTATTACGCTTTTCTGTTTGAAACAAGCATCTAAGCTGAAGATTCGCATAAATAAATAACTCTTAAAGGTTTTTTTTTTTTATGAGGCAGAATTTCCAGCTGATTAGACTGCAGTCTGTCAAGTATCTCAGAAATTGGCAATTGCACAGTGTCAAATCTAGATTACGTCTGAGTTTCCAAGAAAATGGTAATGCAAAATATTGATGAAATATTTGTAAAATAAGCAAAATATTTTAACCGATTTGACCTGACATTTAACAGTATTCACTAACACAACAGTTTCAAAACCATTTGTATACGGACAGCTCTGAAGGTATGGTCTAGATGCAAGTCTTGTTAGATATATTGCATTTGCAATACTTTACTATCGGGAGATTTTTTTTCTGCAGGGAAATATAAACCAGACACCAGAAAGGAGAGTTTATTTGTTGTTTGCTGACGAATTTGTGTTGCGTCCTGTTATTTGATGAACGTAATGCAGAGAGCAATATCATAATTAGGCACTATACAGGATGTAAATAAACTCTAGTGTGATTATATTTGAAGAGTTGGCAAGTTTTTACGGCAACGTTATAATTTTTAAACATTTCCAAAGTTCATACAAAAAAAAGGAACTTCGAAATTCTATTCTGTAGAAATTGTAAATAAACACCAATTTCTAATGGAATTAAATAAACTAGGTTTTTATTGAAAACAATAAAATAATTCTATAAAGAAGCAGAATTTGTATTTAATATTAAATTTTTTTAAGATTGATGCATTTGTCAGAAGATTGCAAATATTTTATTCTTGAAAAAATTAAATTAATTATATAAATTTCGAAAAATGATTGAAAAAAAGAATCGTTTTGAAACACATTTATAGAACTCTGTGTATCTTATTCTTTTAACGCAGGCAAGTAAAATTTAGAATACTTGCCTACCTTAACTTACTTTGCAAACAAACAATGTAAACAATGAGAAGTCTACTTTTTCAATAAAGAAAAAAATCAATATGCGACATAAATAGAAGCTCAAAAATGATAGCATGGCTACAGTAATTTCAAACATCATAACACAAATTCCTGTATAAGCATTAAATGCGATTTAGAGCCCCTTTGATTACTTGACTTTATGCAAACTTCTTAAATAAATATGAAGAGTTCAAATATTGAAGATACTCCATGTTACGTAAGCATGTTGCCCCGCCTCTCACTTGTAACGCCCTCTAGCGGTATATGTAAAAAACCATCAGTCTTTGTAACATCATCGACGTAGCAGCACGCCGAAAGGCAAAGCTCAAAGGAAAGCTCAATCATATGATAATTCACTCTTGTTACAAAATAGTGTGTTCGGATATTTAGTAACGGGAACAATCAACAGCAGAAATTCTCATTTCTTTTCTGGATTAATTTTTGAAAATGATAATCTGGAGAATTCTGTTAAAAATTTCTTTAACTTGGAATCTTTTCCTGGTGATAATACAGATGATTCAGTCGAATCAAAAACATATGAACAAACTTACTGTGAGGAACATTTTCTTTCCACTCATAAGAAGGATAGTACCGGAAGGTATGTTGTTAAATTACCAATAATTGAAAAAAAACGTTCTACACTAGGCGATTCAAAAGAAATGGCAGAAAGGCGTTTAAATTTACTTTAGAAAAGATTAAATAAAAATAAAACAATGACAATGCAATACAAGGCTTTTATGGATGAATATTTCCAGTTAAATCATATGGAAAGAATTTTAAATTCTCCTGAAATTGCCAATAGTGAATATTATATTCCTCATCATGCCGTATTTCGCCCGGAAAGCACATCAACACCCTTGCGTGTCGTTTTTAATGCATCTGCAAATTCTAGCAATGGAGTTTCACTTAATTCCATTTTATTGAACGACCGAACAATTCAACAGGAACTATTTTGTATCATCTTGAGATTCCGAACATATCAGTTTGCATTTAGTGCAGATATAAAGAAAATGCATCGCCAAATTTTGGTCGCAGAAGCTGATAGAGACCTGCAAAAAATTCTGTGGAAACCTAATAGATTTGCTCCTGTGGAAACATACAGATTAGGGACTGTGACATATGGAACAAAATGTGCTCCTTTTTAAGCCACCAGAACACTCAAGGCATTAGCTGAAAAAGAAAAAAATGAATTTCCTCAAGCATCTGCGGCACTTCTTACTGATGTTTATGTTGATGACATTTTAGCTGGTTCAAATAACTTACCAGAAACCAAGGCTTTACAACAGCAGTTAATGAATGCATTGTTTGTTTCAAAAATAAACCAGTAAGTTGTAATCAATTATTAGGAAATCTGCCAGCGGAAAGAGTAACTCCTAGACCACAATTTTTAAATTGTGGTATCGATTTTTGTGGATCATTCTTAATTAAATATAAAGGCCAACGCAAAGGTATTTTTCAAAAGATTTATATTGCAGTCTTCATTTGTTTCTCAACTAAAGCCATACATTTGGAATTAGTTACCGATCTAACGTCTAATGCTTTAATTGCAACTTTAAAACGCTTCTTTGCCCGACTCGGTAAATGTGCATGTATATTTTCGGATAACGCAGGAAATTTTGTTGGAACAAATTCAGAATTAAAAAGATTGAAAAAATTAATGAGCAATCCTGATGATACTTTAAATAATTATTTAACTACAGAAATTATTAATTGGAAATTTATTCCCCCAATGTCTCCTAATTTTGGAGGCTTGTGGGAATCAGGTGTCAAATCTTTTAAATTTCATTTAAAGAGAACAGTAGGTTCTGTAAAACTCACATTTGAAGAATTTTTAACATTAACTGCAGAAATCGAAGGTATTCTAAATAGTAGACCTATTGCACCTTTATCTACGGATCCTAATGATTATACAGCTTTGATTCCGGGACATTTCTTAATTGGCCGTTCAATAACTTCAATTACTGAACCACAATTAATTGAAAAGTCAGATAATTATTTGTCAAAATGGCAAAAATTAAGTAAATTAGTTCAACAAGTTTGGAAAAATTGGAAACGTGATTATTTGAATAATTTACATCTTAGAAACAAATGGCAGTTTTGCTAAGAATAATGTAAGTCTTAATGATATGGTTGTAATCAAAGATCCAGATTTACCTCCATATACATGGAGACTGGGTAGAATTCAAGAATTAATAAAAGGTTCAGATGGTTTAGTCAGTGTTGTTGTAATAAGAGTTTTGAATGGGGTTATTATAGAGGTATTAGTCAAATATGTTTACTCCCAAACAATTAATTGGATTTACATATTTATATGATTGTTAGATAATATATAGAGACTTTAACTCATTTGTATATAAGAATTATTTCAGTATGTTTTCTATTTTATTTTATATTTATTCATTTTTTGTAATAATTCTGTCAAATTTATTGTGATGTGTGAAATTCATATAGTGTCTGAATGTTGAAATTGTGCAGTTTCAAGGCGGGAGTATGTTACGTAAGCATGTTGCCCCGCCTCTCACTTGTATCGCCGTTTCAGTGGTATATGTAAAAAACCATCGACGTCTTTGTAACATCATCGACGTAGCAGTACGCCGAAAGGCAAAGCTCAAAGGAACTCCCGAAAGCGGAGAAACAATAAAATCTTTAAAAAACTAAAAAGGTCCGTCATCATTATTGAACCTCTCCATTCCATAATCTCTCAATGTATACTTTAGATTTAAAATTAAAATGTTTCTGTGGAAACTATATTTATAACATTTTCTGGCAAAATTATTTAAAATAGTAATACTTTGTAAGATTCCCAACTATCGAAAGTATTCTAGTATCCAAACTTCAAAAAAAACAAAAACAAAGTAGTATTTTTGAATTCACTTATAAGGAGTGGGATATAAAACGTTAATTTACTTTTGCACAAAATTTCTGTTGAGAAAACGACACACACTAGAAGCGATTTTATAATTCATTTAAGATTATTAAGCTTTGTATCAATCGTCAAAAATAATGCTCAATATGAATGGTATAAACTCATGCAATACAAAACAATATAACAAAGACAGCAGCGCATGTCATCTGGCATCTGATTGTCCATTATTCCGATTTTACAATTTCGTATGATGTCACGTCCTTTTTTGTTATACATAATGCGTAGTGGATAGCTAAACTAGACTAACCTAGCGCAACTCGCTTGTTTTTTTTTGTGAGCATGATTCGTCTTCTTTAAAAGCTAATCCAGGCATGTGTTGAAAACCCATTTCAGAATTGTCAAACAATCAATGTCGCTGTCAAGTAATATATAAAAAGTGCGCGTTTTGCATATTTATTTACATACTTAAGTCATAAGCGATCATTTCGATTAATATATCAGACTGTTTTATCTTATTTACAAAAGAATCATTGCTTTCAAGGGCATTTTTAATGTATTTTGTTTGTGTAGACAAAGTATTTTTCCTGTCACATATTATTTTACTTGAAGTGAACCTCGTAAATATGAATTTTTTCATCTGCATAATTAAATGAGCAATGTGCTTTAACAGACGATATTATTTGAAATCCGAAAAAGTATCTAAATGACAGTAAAAATCTTTAAGCTCGCTGTTTCCTTCTTATTTTCTCAATTTCATAAAATCTGAATGTTTTCAATTCTCTTTTAATGTAATTCAAGGTAATTGAAATCCAAACGAAAACTTCCCTGTGATATTATTAAAAATGGATAATACTAAATTTCCTTTTCGTACTCAAAGATATGTTGCAATTTATTTTATTTATTTTACGAAATACACGGTTAAAGTATTATAATCGTCAGAAAATTCGAACTCGAGATTTTGATGCATCTTTATGTTTCAGATACCATGAATGTGAAAAACGCATTTTTGTAATCATCTCTGTCTGATTGAGAATGCGATAAATCAAAAACGCTGCTTTGAACTTGTAAGACGAAATTTGTACATAGTTTCTAATCTCTTTCTGCTTTTAAAAAGTGAATGGCAAACTATAATTCCTGGTGCTTTCATAAGAGTACAGCAAGTTTGAATAAAGTTAATTAGTGGTAACTTTTTAGATAATTAGGGGTCACTACTTAATGTGGTAACTATTTAAGTAATTTAATTTCTTTAAAAATGCTGACACATGCATGTATATTTAGTTTCTCGTAAAATTAACCTGAGAGAGGAAATAGTCAAGTGTGTTGGATAAATTTTCAGAAGAATAACTTCCACTCTAATTTAAATCATAAATTTTACGGGAGCTAACAGAAAATTAGAGAGATACATATTACATTATGACTGAAGGCCTTTATAATATTATGAGTGAATTATATGACTATCAAAATTTGAAGTTTTAAAATATTTTGATGAAGAATCTATTAAAGTAGGAATGGCGTAAAATATTTAATTATTAAAATTTAAACGAACATTAAGATTGGCGGGCTGGTCGCCAAAGACGGCTAGTCATTAATAATTCAATAGAGTTATTTTCCTTTTAATATCTCAGAAAACTTTATAAATGAAACCATGAAATCCTGTGTCCTTACAGATGAGTGTAAGAACAAATATTCCTGCCATTAACTTTTTTTTGTTATGTGGACCCTATAAAAATTTATTTTTCCTAACTATTTATTTTTACCGTCTAAAGAAGTCGAACTATTTTCGTACATTTGGGCACCTTATGTCAAGAAACTTTAGAATTAAAAATATACGCCAAATTGCAATAGTTACGATAAAAAATGCTTGCTCCCCTATTTTATGCCATTCTGTACGTATAAAGAGAATATACTGACTTAAAAAAGTAGAAAATCGCAGTCAAAACATATTTAATGCGACATCAGAATATGAAATAGTATTTACGAACTACATAAAAGAAAAATATATGCTTTTTTAATATTCCATCATTATTAATAATTCTTAGATCATCCCCATTGGCAAAAGAAAAAATACCGGCAGCATGATAATATTCATTATTTTATGCAACATTCAAAATCATATTCATTTTTTCCATCTGCATCATTTCAGAATTTTCAAATGAGGATGAATATCTACGCATGGTACGCAATGAAAGTTATGAAAGAATTGCGGTAGTTTTGACGGCAGAAAAATGTTTAGATCATTCTCCGAATGAATATCGTTAAATTTTTTGAACATGTTAAAATGCAGTTTATAAATCTAACTTTTTAAAAGATGGATTTGCAAAATCTTCTCTGTAGTGTTCTTCGGTGCAAAAATTGCACTGACAATATTTTCATACCCTATTGGCATCCACATTAAATACAAATTCCTTATTAGAAATCTTACGCATACTTTTGTGGAAAAAATTAATTCTAACTGCAGTTCTCCAACCCTCAAGGTTGTTAGTGGCATGTTTAGTAATATTTTAAGCCTTTTATAGATGTTATTTCCTTCTGTGAATCATTGTATGCAAATATTGAAAATAAAAATGAAAATTTATGAGTTGATCCTATCGGAGTCATTTGACGTGAATTTTACTCTATCATAAGATCGCATTAATCATTTCTGGTTTTCTTTTTACGATAGTATTTTTCTCTCTCGAAAAACAAAAGAGTACGAAATTTTCTTACTTTATTGAGAGACGAAAAGCAACAGATGATAGCTGACCATTTGAAAACGATGTTTTTGTTATCGTGATAGTTCAAAACAATTGATCCTGCTATTAAGATATCAAAACGGATGAGGGAAACTTACAAGATAATACTATCTATCGACATACTATCTTGCAACTTCTCTATCAACCAATCTGTTCACAAAAATTCCTCATTCCAATAATTATTTATTTCATTCCCGTAGAAATCTGTTGACCATCAAGCCAGAAATCGAAATATGTACAGACCATCCCCAACCCCTATTAAGAGGGGCACACTTTCCAGGAGGTATATAATATCATAAGACAAAGAGGGGTAGGATCCCCCACTTAAAAATGTTTGAAAATTAGGGTGCTAAAAAGTGAATTTTAGGGTCTAAAAAGTGTATTATAGAGCATTTAACTATTATATTTTTCAGAATATATGCTGCTGGATCTTCCTGCTAATCACCGGTTGAAAACCACTGTGTTGGATTCAAGGAACAGAAATATTCGAATATTAATAGTTTTTATTACAAAGTTTTCCCGATCATAATACTGTCACAGATTTCATAAAAGATTAAGATAGCTGGAAAACATGGCGCATTTTGTAATTTTGAGTAAAAGGATAAGTTATAAACAATAGAAAATTTAAATTTGTAATGTTAAACGAGAGTTTCCGTTTTTCCAATATATTTCAAGATATATTATAGCTTAGTCAATAATTATTATTATGCATTCAAATATTTAATAAAAAAGATAAATATTATGCCTTTTTAAGAATATGAAAGTACATTTTATATTTTTAAATAAATTTAAAATTGAAGCGTGAAAATTTTTAATACAAACACAAATTTTGATGGTAGTCGAAAGAGCAAAAACACTACTTTTCCAAATTTCATTGTATTTTTTACCAAATAGTTTTTAAGGTATGTAGCAATAACGTAACGCATTCAGAGCAGCAAATTTTTCTCATTTTATTTTTTCGAAAGAAGTATCATCTCAATCTTACAAAAAGATTCTCTTACAGGGATAAATATATATCATCAAAATGGGATGGAAAGGAAAGCATGCCTTTCAATGTTTTATTTTTTATTTTTTTGTTTAATATAATTATTACGGTGATGGAAATGTTGATGCATATAAAGCATATTCTACTCCGATTGAATTTCAAACAAATTTTCTGTGGGGCAAATAGGTGTTCGTTATAATTGTAAAAATAATTAATGAAAAAAGTACTGAAGAAAAATTCTCTATGAAGTAAAAATTGATATAGAATGAAATATAGGAAAAAATGAACCTTGGCTGAATAAAATACAGAATCAACACTTGGTTCGTTGATAATGCAGTATGACTAGACTTCCAGGTCGGGATAGCCTGGTTGGTAGAGCGTTGGATTCGCGCCCCTTAGGCTGCGAGTTCGAATCCCGCCGGCGAAAGAAGACGCGCGAATAAATCTGCCATGGTCACAAAGTCCTCCATGTCGAGAGTAATACCACTGGGGGTACTGGATCAGGGGTGATCATTCTTTGATTCAGGTCTAAATTACGATCTGTGGATGAGTGAATGAAATGCATAAATGAAGTCCGCCCCGTAAAAAGGATTGACGTGTGTGTAGCTAACGTCGTTCTCTTGGCCTTAGATGGCGCTACTATAAAAACAAGAGGCGTTCCACCTCAGGCTTAAATCCGCTGTCTTAGAACAGCGGGCTTGACCATGGCAAGTGCTATAAGAAACAACAACAACTAGACTTCCACAAAATACCTTTTCAAAAAATGAAACAAGAACTTATAAGCTTTTCGCTAATTTATTTTTTTTTTATTTAATAAGCTCTTTGATCAAAAGAGATAAAAAATATTTCAATGAATTGAAGTATCATTTCGTGAAAATTTGTGCATTCAAATCAACAGCATAATGCAACAAACGATTCAATTATACAGAAATTTTAAAAAATAAATAGTAGAAAATAAGCATTTGCCTTTTATTTTTCACATATGCTCCACAAATTATTAAGCTTGTGTTAATTGATGATCTTTTACGGAATTTTTTAATTATTTCAAACCTAGAACATTAAATCCACGATAATTGTATTTATCTATTTATTTGCAATTAAATGTATAAATAAAACATGGCTTCCTAATTCTTATTTTGTTTTGCTATATTGCTAATGACAGTAATCATAGAAAGAACTTTTAACGATCAAATTTAGCATATTAAAGGCGGAAATGAAAACTTCTATAAAAGAAATTATTCATAGGGTGATCTAACTGCTATGTTGCTATTGAAATGGCCATAAGATGTTTATTTCTCCAATATCTCCAATTATTTTGAACAGATTTTCCTGAATGTCATGTGAAGAGTCAGTTAAAAGACGAAAAATTAAATATTGTAATTTGAAAATTTGAAGCAAACATAAATATGCAGATGGTCCCGTATATGGTTGCAATTTAGATATTTTTGAAGAGAATTTTCCTCTTGAATTTAATTTTTATACATTACGAGTAATAACAAATATATCGATACTTTCTCATGGACTGTACAGTGTACTTGAAATTCGAAACGCGAGCATTAATTAAGTTGTAGTACTATCCCTTTAATTGCAGGCAAATATTTTATGAATATTTCGGGTTTGTTAAGATCTCATCATTCAGCAAGGAAAGTCCCTAATAAAAAATTAAACAATTGAATATCAACCATAAATGCAAATTTGACACCAACGATTTATTCATCAATCTATCTATCTATATCTATACTTATAATAAAGCTCAATGTGTGTGTGTGATTGTGTGTGTATGTGTGTGTGTGTGTGTGTGTGTGTGTGTGTGTGTGTGTGTGTGTGTGTGTGTGTGTGTGTGTGTGTGTGTTGGCGCTCTACAGGCCAGACCATTCAATTTACAGCTACAAAATTTGGCACGTGCATACTTTGGAGGCCGGGAATGTGCACCTGGGGGTTATTTTTTCGAATTTTTAATTAGAATTTTATTTATATAAAAATTACGCGACATTTTGGCGTGTTTCTGCTACAAATTCTGAAAATATTACCGCACAAAAAAGATTTTTACATCAAGTTAAAGATCAAAGATTTATCTTTTAATTGATACCAATGTTTTAATCTTAAAATTAAATTTCTATTTTTGATGAATTTTAAAATAAATATTTTAACTATATTTTTCAACAATTTTTTTCGTACAAAATAAAAATAAAATTGAAGCTGCATGAGCACGTTTCGCATTCATGGGAAAAAATCAGCTTTTTTCAAAGTGTTGCCATCACATTGATTCAAGCTCCAATTAAAAATAAATTAAATCTTTTAGGAAATGAAATCTTCAAAAATATAATTTTCGGCACGTGTCTGTAGAAAATGAAACAAATATGAAATATTTTTTCTAAAAAATAAATTCAAGAAAATTATTTTATGATCTTTTACACTCTCTATATTATTAATCCAATAAATTAGTTTTATTTTAAGGCAAGTTTTGTTTAATATGAACAGGATATCCATTCAAATCTGGTCCACACAGCTGATTTGTAAACCTTTAGTAAGACACAGATACGCTAAAATGATTTAAATGGAAAATGATTATATTTTATGTAACTTGATACAATAAATGCTCTAATAAATAACGAATTTTTGATTTTACATAAAGCTTTTGCAGTGGAAATCACGATTAACAAAATGTTCTTGAAACACTAATATTTTAAATAAAAAGAGTTAATTTCCAATCAACTAAATCACTCAACTAAAACTGACTGATTTATGAAAATTTGAATATCACTATTCAATAAAAAAAGGATAATTTTAGATTTTCCATCGATCGTTTCAAAGAAAATACGCCAATAAGCGCGCAGGTTTCTCAAGATTAATTGGCCTAAGATTATGAAAATGTTGAGGTTTTCTAAATTTTTAACATTCAAAACTTCATAAATAAGTCTTAGTTGATCGTGGAAAATAGAATAATCCATTCATTTATTTAAAATTTGGCGTGCCAAGAATATTTCTCAGAATATGATACCTTACTGCATTAAATTTAGAATTCATAATTTTTGAAATATAATTATAGGCTGGAACAAAATATTATTATCGATTTCATTTCAATCCTTTTGAAAGCAAAACTAAAAACTGAGTTTTATGCTGAATCTGAGAAATTGTTGTTGAATTATTCTTTGAGATATTACATAAATTATGAAAAATATTTTGTAGTTCACATAAGACTTAAATACCGAGCGATTCTGTTTGTAATACTCATATTCAATAATAATAATAAATAAATAACAATAAAGATGATAAATAAAATAAAACGCTTGGTTTTATTAAAAAATATCTTTATATTAATTGCAATTTCATCATTTCCACTTTGAATTAAAATTGAAGTTTTACCGGAAATGACAACAAATTAGCAAAATATATATAGTAAATGGAACGAAACGATCTAAACAACAGTATAAGTTTGGTATGACTATCAAAATTTGAAGATTAAAAATGTTTTGTTTGAGAATCCATTAAGAGACCAGTTACTTAAAATATTTAATTGAAAATTGTAGCGAGCGGTAATACTGGCGAACCGGCTGGTCGCCAAACGCGGCTAGTGTTTAATAAGGAAATAACAGATGTACAACAATCGATACTCTGTGAGAATTCATTAAATAGAACTGACAGAAATAATTCTGCACCAAATAAGTCTACCTGTTTGACGCAGATTTTTGTAAATTATTTTTAACGTTTAAAAATAATTCTGGAATTGCAGAATAAAAGGATTACAGAAAATTTATCTGAGTCGAATAATGTACATAACTTTGTACTACAGGCTTATCTTTTTTTCGTTTAGAGGTTTCATAAAACTCTTATCTACAATCAAAATTTCTCATTGGATATACTTTTCTATTCTTTTCAACAGATTACGATCCATTAGGCATCGAATACATTTCTAAATCACTATTATAAGATTTTTAATTCGTGACGAAGTACAATTTCATGACAATTACCATGAAATTATTTTTGCAAGGAAAAAAAATCAATCAGTCAAGGTTGTCTCTCATAAAAATATTAAGCAACAAAAGAGAAAAGGAAAACCGAACAAAGTAAGGTCGTACTTGCAAATTATAAATTTAAGGGACAAAAACCTTTCAGTTTGAATTTCTGTTCGTGAAAGATGTTTAGAGCTCCCAGCATGTTTCTGATCAGCTTTATAGTTCTTCTAGCATTTTCCCCGACAATAAATGCAAATCTAAACATAACTGAAGAAAATTCAGAGGTTTTAGAATCATGGATAAAATTAGATAAAACTGTCAAAGAAACTACACAGTCAGTGATAAAATATTTGATGCCTATGCTTGTGGAATCATCAAGTCAAGTGAATCTTTCTTCCAGTTGTGTAAAACAAAGTCTTCAGCTTGTGTCTGGTTTACGCAGTCTCAAGAAATGGGCTTTTAGTTGTAAGTTCTGTCTATTAATCTGCTTTTTTAAATTATAGATATTACTTTTCTTATAAATATAAAGTAATTAATCATTTTAACATATAAACTTTATACAATAAAGTTATATACAGAAAAAATAGTCGTGAATTACAACTAATATTTGAATTCTATTAGTTAATATTTAATCCAACGATGCACAGTGTAGCCATTTGGCTACACGTTTTCATTTATAAGCTTCACGTGATTGTATAAAGGTTGCAGCAATAAGTGTTAGTAAATCTTTTTTTAAATGCGTTTTGATAAATATTTGCAGAAAACACCGATATATGGCGAAAACGGAACTAGAATTAAACTGGAAATTTAAGAAAATACTAAGATGGTTGTTTCTACCATTAAAAATGTCGTCAAAATATTTTATTTTCATTATAAAAAATATATTGATAAAAAGATACTTTTATAATGTGATTTGTGTCACTGGTATGTTGTTTAATTCATGAAGCAGCCAATTGGCACATTTTAAATGTGTTTTTTTTTCAAAAATAAACTAATTTTTTTTAATAATTTAAGTGAATTATATGCAACTATTTAAAGCACAAGTATTTTTTTTTGTTAAAAAAAGCCATGCATTATGCAATTTAGGGTTACAATAATATCAACTAAAATATATTTATCTATTTTATATACTTTGTAATTTAATAATGTGATTATCCTTCGTAAAATTTAGGAATAAAGTTTTATGCATGGCTTTAGTAACTGGACTTGATTGATTACTACACCTGTGTTACTACAAGGTGCACTACGATATCGTGATAAAAGAGAGAACTTTTTAATTGCTGAATTGAACAATTTGATCTATGGGTTCATTTAACAGTTTAATTCTTTATATTCTTGAAGTGATGAGAATCAGTAACTCGCATATGGTAAAATAAAGCTCAAAAATTCTTTTGAAAAACTCCTCAGCATTTGGCAATAGCAAAAATAATTTTAAACTTATTTTATATGATAACGCGATTTGCCTGTTTTGGTAAGAAGATCTTGCTTTGAAATTACAGAAAACAAAATACCAATCAATGACTGAGAGTGAATCACTTTTTTCAAGGATGGCATAAAAGAAAATACGACGAATTGTAGATTAAAGGATAAGATAAAAATTTCATAAAGAAAGAAATATATATAATTATGAAAAAAAGTTGAATTGCAATTCATGCAATTAAGTTTGACTTTTCCCTGTACATTCAAGACAACAGTTATTTATGGAATTTTTTATATTTTTTTATTATTATCATTAATGTTAAAGAAGTTTACTGGTATAAATATCCAATCACATTTCCAAGAGAAATCTAGTTTATATCTAGAAGAGATTAAAGTTTATATCTAGATGAGTTTTTAATAAACATAATCATATTGTTTAGGCAAAGCTATTATTTTCAGTTTTAATTGAACCCTATTGTCATCTCTTAAAGAAAGGGCAAGATAATTCCGCGTATTGGTCAATTTTGACCAATACGTGGTAATTTGGTGATAAAAAGGGCAAAAAATAGTCGTGGATCATCTGCATACATTATGAAAGGGATATGTGTTAGAATAAGTTTCCTCATCTTCTAGTTTTTCGTTTATATTTGAGTATTTTCAGATATTGAAAGAAATCGACATTTTCCTTAAAATCTCTACCTCCATTTTTTAAGTTAAATTTCTTTTTCTAAGCGATAAGAACAACTTCTGCCTGTAAATATTATAAGACCCAATGTTTGCTGTCGAATGTTGAATGAATAAATCCTGAATGTCACAACATGACCATTGGTGCCCATATCAAAATAAATATGCTGTATTACTCCGAACTAAAAATGTTTTACCTAATGGATACCTTGTCTATTTTAAATATGTTTCGAATTGATATTCGGAGTACTCATAAGGAATTTTGGAACGAAGCTTAATTAAAAATTGCTGCTGAAATTTGTTTACAGGAAAGCCTGGAATCAAAGAAAGAGGGAAAACTTATGAAATATCTGAAACCTCCTTATACGAGACAAATTCTTATAATTTAATATTTCGGAAATTCTTTTTTAGAATGAAACCAGTTTTCACATTTTACCAAAAACAAGAACACTCTGAACACACTCTGAAGCTAGTCAGACTACTATTTTGTGGGCATTCATAGATTGGTTTACAATTTTGCTGCACCTATTGAACTCATACTGATTTCAATAATTAGACACCAATACCGGTTTGGATAATTTCTTAAAATAATTCTCCCATAACATTAAAATATGCTAATAGGCTACTAAAACCCCATCGATAAGTAATGTGGAGAAAGTCCAAAACTTTGTTTAAAATTTATAATTAACTTTTGAAAAGTGCAAATTAATCGAAAAACGAATCTACAAAGAAGTCAAATAACAACGGTGCAAAAGTATTGGAATAAAAGGGGACAAACCATTTATACTGCTTACTTTGCAGCTTGTAAATAAAGCCACCATAGTTTGTGCTTTCATTACTGCAGTAATTGAAACTTTGAAAATAGCAAAATAGTAATGAGTTTAATTATTGAACTAGATCTAGTGAAAATCACAGATTTCCTGGAGTCGAAAGTTATTTGAATTTTACCTTTGCTACTTTAAATTTGTATGATAATATTCGTTATTTTAACAATTTCTTCTTTATTTTAGTAAAACACATGATGGTTATAATTAAAGTTCCACTTTGAAATGGTCATAAAAGTGAAACCACTCGACCAAATGTTATCAAGCTTGGTAATAGTTTAAAGAAGGCCATGGAAATCTCTTTTTTGCCAAAAAAAAGGTTCAAAAAACTCTCCATGGGGGAAGGAATGGTGATGCATTCAATATTGTTAAACAAAATAGGATATGAAGACATCTGTTTAAAATACGCCTAATCGATTCTGAAAAGTGTTACAAAGCATGTTCAATGTGGCGTCGATCATTTTCTGAAAGCAAGTTAAATCGGATAACTACATTCTTAAAAATAGCTCTTAGCATATCAGGAGGAGTGCTACGCACGTGTCGGTGTATCTCCTCTTTGCATACAGCGCCACCCTTGGTGATGAGTTTTTATTTATTTGCTTATTTATTTATTTATTTATTTATCCCATGATCTCCTTTAAACTTTATCGAGTTTGATAACATTTGGTCCAGTACTTTTCATTTATGACCATTTCAAAGTGGGACTTATAATCACCTGTATTGAATTTTGCATCAAAACTGGATTATTTGTTTTTATATTTATATAGTTCATAAAAAGCAATGTTTTTACTCGAAATTCTTAAAATTTCATCTCAAAGCCACATGCTCGGAATTCTCCCATTCGGTGCACGGAATTACCTGCCTTACGGCTCCTACGTACATTTTAAAAAATTGATTATTTTTAAAGTAAAAAAATGGTTAGAATAAAAAAAAGAACTGCATTCACTTTGCACTTAAGGGTTATTAATAACAATTCTGTGAAGATTCATTACAAAATTTACTACTATAAAATAATCATATGTGAGCAGAATTTCCCTACTCTTTCCTAAGATCCGATTGACTTTCATATGTATTTCAATTCATCTCTGATATCTAGCAACAATTTCATATTGAATAAATTATTTCTTAACTTTCTTTAAAATCAGCTTATTGTTATTATCATTGCATCAAGATTTGAAAAAAAAAGTAAATATCTACTTCAATTATTAGTGAAATTGAATTTTTAGCACAAATTTCTGCCTTAATTGCTGAATATAAATACTACAATGTTTGTTAAAATATAACTTGTGATGTAAAAAATTTAATTATACGATTATAGATGTATGATAATTATATGTAATAATAATTATAAATGTATTATATATTTATGAAATGAATAAATGTGAATATATATATAAAATGAATAAATGTACATATATAAAATGTAGTTGTGACGATTTAAATGTAAGATGTAATCGTGGTAATTGTTACACATCAGTTGAATACAAATAAAATTATATTAGAAAGGGGAAACAATCATAAATTTATTTAAATAATTTATTCAACTTCGAATCTTTTCTGTTACTTACTTTTCTTAAAATATTCTTATCAAAATATCTGCCTTTTACGGTTATGTTTTGACATCCATCATTTTGATGAAGAAAATTAATAAAAGTAATAATAGCATAAAAAGAGCATTTTTATTATTATATTATCATTCACTCGAAGTAAACTATTTACTATTCAAATATAATAAAAATGCATTTATGTTATTTATACATTATAGAATATTAAATATATTGATTATATATGAAGAATACATTTAATTATTCTTAAAAATCTAGAATATTAATAGGATATAATTTTTTTTCT
Organism: Argiope aurantia; assembly: GCA_026543865.1. Taxonomy (NCBI): domain Eukaryota; kingdom Metazoa; phylum Arthropoda; class Arachnida; order Araneae; family Araneidae; genus Argiope; species Argiope aurantia. The sequence continues at coordinate 321,496 of JAPMOR010004592.1, forward strand.
GGATGAAATGCTGTATGACTTTTTAGAATATACGTAATTAAAAACGCTATAATTCTAGGTGACTTGGGAAAAGATAAAAACATTCTTTAAAGTTTGGAGACTTGGTGTAATGATTTGAATATGACAATTTCGATTTCTGGTTTAGGCTTAGGAATTTCACATCTTTTCTTTAAACAATAATGAATATCAAAAGAAATGAAAATTAAAACTTAGCATGGTAATAAATATCGTTTGCGAACTGATTCTAAAACCCTCCACGCTTTTGCGCATGCGTTAGGAAAGGTTTAATTCAACAAAATAGGGGTGAGAAGGAAAGATGAAACGAAGAGATGTTTACATATAACGATGAAATAAATTACGGAAATGAACACATCCTTGTGCTTCTCCCCACTCAGTGAGATGGAATCGTAGAAAAGCGGTTGTCTCAGGATACTGAAACGAACAGTACAAATATTTTTTTTTTCAAAACGCTTTTATCAGTATATAAAAAAATAAAAAATAACTGGAGGTCAAAATAAACATTATGAATACTTGAAGCTCGGGAATAGAAGAATAATCTTCCCAAAAGGTTCTCGCACACTTTTTAAATAAAGGTGTTATTACTCCCTCTCCACCTTCTTAAAATATTGACCTTGAATAAAGCCATGAATGCTTTTCATGGGACTGGGGAAAAAGAGTTATGAAATATAGATCTTTGGTGATCATTTAGTATGTTTATTGAATCATTCTTGCTATCTTTGGCGATTTTCTGGGCCTTCAAACGTTGACATGTGATTAATACATAAGTACAGGTAAATCAAATATTATATATATATATATATATATATTATATATTGGGTACGCTTTTATTTCTTATCGATCGAAACCATAATTTAACTTAGATTATAGGAATAGAATTGCATCATAAAATCACAAAAATAATTTCATTTATTCAAGTCATTGTGTTTTTGAGTTATTGCATTTACATGTATGCGAAATTACAAGATGACAGACCATCAACCCTTAGACAAAATTTGAAATGCGTGCCAGATTTTACCTATCTAGCTCTTTTATTTTTGTAATCATCGTATTTACTTGCAATCAGACAGCCGGACAGACAGACTTCTGAATGAATTCCTTCAAAATTTGATATTGTCATATATCAGATTTCATCCAACTCGCTAAAAGTGTTTTTCGGTTATTGGGCTCACAGACAAGCAAACATAATTCAAGAAATTGCGTTTTTCTCTTGGAGAAAGATCTAAAATGTGGAGATTTGACAAAATCTCATATTTGAATTTTTTTTCTCTTTGCATAGTTCGTATACGAGAAAGTAAAAAAGGATTTCAAAAAAATATCAATGTTTTATTGATGACTGTTGTGTGTGTACGTGCGTGCGTGTGTGCGCGTGTTGCACATATCTGTATACTGCATGAATTTTTAAGCCTTATTTATATTCCTTAAACGAGAAAATAAAAATGAACAAAACTGTTTCTATTCTGTAGAATATTTTGCATTACTTATGTAAAACTAATGTAAGTAGCTCTAATCTGTCAATAAACGAATTCCAAAGAAAACTTAATCATTAAAAAATAGTGATTTAAAGTTTTCAAGGAAATTAGGTAATTTCTAAATATTCTTTTATGCCTTTCTGTATTTCAGTTGTGGATTCAAGTGCTAAAACGTTCGATGGAATTCTAAGCGGATCGTTGTCTTCATTTGGAGAGTACGATCAGTGCCTGGAAACCACTGTTTTTCATCCAAGAAAGAAAGATGAAGTTATGTTTCAAGGTCAATACTGTATGGTTCAGCTGAGACTTCCATTGCCTCCCAAGACGCAAAGATACAGGTTATACGATCAACTAGAGGAACTGAAAACTTTCAATGGAACGGTCTGAAATTATTTTGAGTTAATTTTCTAAAAGCTGTTAGATTTTGTAATATACTTAGTTCTCGCAAATTTAATCATCAGAATATATTTCAATATCGCCTTCAAATGATTTATCCTAACATAAACATCAATTATTGTTTTCCCATCATAGGATTTCCAACATTACATTACTTGAATTTTATTTTCATCATTTTTAAAAGTAGTCATTGGCTACTGAAATGTATAAAACAGAATGAATAATTCATTTATTTATTTCATGTAAATTCCTTACAAAAATGCTGCCTGTTGGAGCGATTCTTACAATAAGACTTCGAGAAACATTCTGAAAGTCATCTCCTACCGCGAAACTTTCAGAAAATAAAAGGGATAATTTTTATTGGATTTGAACTTGCGCGGCTGAAATATAGACCAATGTAAAGAAGATGAAAATTTTAGGTGATATAATAAATTGGTTATACAGATCGAAGGGCGCGAGAATCTTGGGACAAGAAATTTTCATTATAATAACTTAATTTTTTATCATTAATCGTATTTGAATCACGATTAAAAGCAAAAAGGTCATTAAAATTAGACGTATTTTTCGTCATTTCAATAAAAAGAAAACTTTAAAAAAAACTTTTGTACTGAAATTTTTTAATAGTGCCAATTGAATAGAAGTTAGGTTCTGAAATGTTATTTCCAATCTCTAATTGCATTTAACTTTAATTTCTAACAGCTAAAGTGGCAACTCTTCGGGTTAGTAAAAAAATATTTATCAAGTGATTGCAGTCATTTGCAAAAGCTAACCAGCTTTGAGAAGCCTGATTTTTTTCATTTTAAATCCACATATATTCATTAAATCCACATTTATTAATGCAACAACTAATTCATTTATTAATTATATTAAAGGACTAGTATATGATATAAATTCCTTGTTGTTTTTCAAATAGAAAAATATATGAATACTGAAGTGATAATTCAACAAATAAAAGTTTCAGAGTTACTCTCCTCACACACATCTATTCATCTAATCGATGAGCCACCCTGGATAGATACCTTGTTTATAAAGTCTCACTAATTTCGTTTTCCCGTTTAACCTTCCCTCTCATCCTTTTAACCAGGCTTTTATGAAATTAAAAGAAAAATAGCACGGGAAGGGGTCTATCTCCTTATAAACGGTATCTACTTTTATTTGACTTGCAGAAAAAATTTCCTTTTTATTGCTGCAGAAAAGAAGAATATATTTTGGAATTAAACGATTACAAGAAATATTCATTTAAAAACTAGATAATCTCTTATATTTTAAAAAAGTAAAATAAGTCTACCTAATTCCACAAAACGAAATAGTATTTTGTTGCGTTAAAAAGACGCATTTAAAAAAAATTAAAATTCTTGGTTTTCAAAATTTGTGTTTTCAGCCTACCTCTAGTTCACTCAAACTTATTCTAACAAGATAATTTTTATAAAGCTGTAGTTTGATCGGAAATTTTGCATTTCAAGGGAATTTTATATTATTGTAAAATATATACAAAATATAGTAATACACTTCATGACGACGCTATTTGCATATTAAACTTCAGGTTAACACATGAAATTCTGAAATTTGCTCTAATCAGTTCATTTAAAAAAATTGTTATTATTTTTAACTTGATTTTTTATTATTCTGCTAGATTACGATATGGAAAAAATCATTCAACCTCTTGAATTACCTTTTCATTGCATCTTTTCATATATAATAATATCATTTTCAAACTTAAAAAATATTAAAAATTTGAAAAAATTAGGGCAATGGTGAGATAAATTCTTTAAAATTATAAGGATAACTGATAGGAATTCAAGCGTGCAAATTCATCTGATGCAAAAAATAGCATTTTAACACTTAGCAAATCTTATCTAAGCAATGTTAAATTTGATTTTCCGTGATTTTTTTACAGGAAGTTATGGAATATCTTTCTATTCGAGCTCATTTAATGTATTATTATCCAGTGAAAGTAGGAATTTGCATTCCATCAGGATGCTCTGAAAATGATTTACAGAGCATTTTAACTTTCGGTATGTTTCAGTTTTTGAAATTTAGTAGCTATATATATATATATATATATATATTATATTTGTCTTTTTATATAGAACTGAAACTTTATTTTATAGCCACCCAAAAACTGGACATGGACGCACAAATATCATACTGCGAAAAGAAAGAAGAAAAATCAATGCATTGGATACAAATTTTTGCGATGTACGTATTTTTTTTTTAGAAAATAAGTTCAATACACATGTGATACGAATTTTTAAAAGAAAACTGTCAGTGCTTCAGTTAAAAAGAAAAATGCATAGAAAAAAGTGAATAACGTTCTGTGGTAATTTTTGTGTTATAAGTTGAAATTTCAAAATTAATGTTTCTAACATTTAAAACTATATTTTGTTTTTTCTGTTCAAAAGTTGCTAACATTCATCTTTACTGATAATCAAGATGTGGTGGGAAGAAGAAGAGTCTTTTGTCGTTGTTTCGTATGGCACTTGCCACGGACAAGCCTGCTTATCGAAGACAGCAATTTAAGCCGGACCGGAGGGGGAGTGTCTCTTGTTTTTATAGTAGCGCCAAATAGGGCCAAGAGTACGACTTTGCTACTCACGCATCACTCTTTCGCTTGCACAAACTCTTTTTACAGGAGGGCACATTCACACATCTCACAGATGTAACTACGGAAGAACAACCATGTCCAAACAGGGACTCGAACCCGGGAAGAAGAAAAGTCTAAAACTGCAAATTAATATTTTTAAAAAAAATCGTCTATATAAATGTATTTATTTAGGTCTCTAAATAATTAAAATGAACACATATATTCATTTAGTAATAATGCATCTAATACCGCGTCGAATGCAAAAACTAAATAAAGCTGAGATTCAAAACTTTCTTTTCCATATAAAATGCAGTTTAATTCAAATTTGTTCTTCACAGTACCGTTCTTTTGATTTTGTTGCACCTGACAAAAATATAAAGTAAAAGCCCTAGTAAATAAAAATATAAATAAATGATTAAAGCACACACGCGTATAACATTTATCTTATCTATATACTGAAACAGCATTTATAACTCGTAAGTATTAATATATAAGAAAAACAGATATAACACACTGTGTGAGTCTTCTCTAGTCATCCAAGTTCCTTCTAACCTTTCTAGACACTAGACACATTTAAGACATCTATTTTTTATGTATATTAAACACAGCTGCAAGAAAGCAACAAATAATTTATACTATCATGTATGGTTTTTGTTGTAGAGTAATTATTTGTTGCTTGGCCTTACTAGTCTTTGATGGAACTTGGATGGAAATGCGTTCTGATCCCAAAAGCGCTAATTTAGACAGTAAGTATGATTTATGTTTTAATATTGGAGATTGAAACTTTTTAACCCTGGGATTAATTAAAATTTTACTCTTCAATGCATCAAGAATTTTACAGCATAATTATTAGCGACATTTTTTTAAAAACAATAGGGAAAATTCATAACAGACAAATAGTTAATTATCATTACCAATAGCTTGAAATCTTGTTTCTATCTCCAGTCCAGGAAAACTCTTATAGACAAGGGAATCTTTTTTAATAAAATTATTTTTAAAGTTTTCATTTTACACACTGAACTCATCAAAATATTCTAGAACCGTCACATGTGAATATAATTTATTTAAAACTTTTTTCCATTTTCAAAAATATATTGCCTTTACTCAAATGATTAAAAAAAATGCAGTGATTTGGTTTCCAAATTCCTATTTTTAGATCTATAAAGCAAATAATTCATTTACCAATAGAATAAAAACAAATTAAAATATTATTCGCATATATAAACTATCGCGTGTGTCTGAAACTTTCTCGGATACTCCTTAAAAAAAGCGTTATCTCCCTGCTTCTCATAATTAGAATTCAGGTCTTTAGACAAAGTCATAAATACTAGATGCTTTTACTTCCAGTCTTGCATATAGATGTTCTGTGCTTAACAATATAAAGAAGAAAACGAAATATACATTTTAGACATTTCTTTCCAAATGGAACCGAAATTTGATACAAAACTACAATTCTGGAATTAAAATTATGTATTTTTTTTCAACCTTTGATATGAATTTACATTTTAGATGCTAAAATTGATTAAAATTTTTAACCTTATATCTCTTTACATTTTGAAATTATCGTGCTTATCTACGTATGGGCAGCAGAAGAGACAAACCTCCTCTGAATGGATATCATTCAAAATTCGATAGGAATTAAATTTGGTGCAAAGACCACATACCTAATTTCATTTATCTAGCTCAAAGCTTTTTCTAACTATCGAATTCAGAGATAAACATAATTTCAAAGTGTCTTTTAAACTCAAGGAGATTCGACAAAATCTCAATTCAATTTTTTTTTATGATTACAATACTTTCTTTGTGTATATTTCGTTTACGATAAAGTAAAAGCTTTAAATATTAATAAATATTTTGGAATGATTTTTTATGACTATATAAAATTTCATAAGAATTGTTGTGGCTTTATGCTACTATTTTCAGCAATTCGTGCTTTTAGGATTTTGTTTTAATTTTTAAATTTCGATAAAATAAATTATTTTTAGTCTATGTAGATTACCGTAAAAAAAGCATGTTTTTAAAAATCTTTGTTTTCTTTTTCTTAGCCTTTAAAAATATTTTAATATTATAAAATTTAAAACTATTCAAACTCAATTATAGATGATATGCTAGCAAAGAATTAAAATTGATTAACAGATTATGAAGTTCTGCTTATATAAAAATATTTTAGGGTTATCCAGAACATACAACCTTACAAAAATTCCGATCTCTAGCACATCAGGAATTGAATGTAAAATCGATAACAAAATTTCATAATTACAAACATAAAACAAAACACGTTACAGAAAGTTTGTAAAACTCAATCTATAATAAGATTCTTAAAACCAGATCCATTTTACAATTTTTCACCTTTACCTATAAATAGTACCATAGTTGCAATTATTCTTTAAATAATGCATCGTAACATTATATATCTGAACGTTTAGAATAGTATTATAATTGTTGACTGATTTGGAGATCGATTTGTAAGTCTTTCATCATTAGGCAAGTTCATCGTTCCTAATATATAGCCATTTTCTTTAATAAAATTGAAATAAAAAAGTTTTAATTCGATAATTTTTACACTTTCTAGCTTAAATTTTCTTCTTAATATCTTATGATAAATAATAATAACATTGGTTTTCTGCGGCTGCCTAAGTTTAATTTATAAATTCAAATGTGTTCCAAATGTATTCCATTTACTACAATAGATATACCAAAGGCAAATAAAATCATTAAGGTTTTTAGACAATCATCACTGAAATCAATAAAATCACTAAATCATTATAATCACAATTGGCAATTATACGATCATCAGATGAATAAATTTTTCCGTAAGCGAATTTATTTGATTAATCAAATCTACAATAAAATTTTATGATTATTCACGTATTGTTATTTTATTTTTTCATTTAACTGCTTTTTTACATGAAAACAATCGTATTATTTCTCATTAAAATTTCATTACTTCGTTATCTTGTCTCTAATAGTTCATTGTTTTGTAGAAATTGCTATCAATAAAAACAAGTATAATATTTCTGAATTAAAATAATTATTTTCTAATCTTATTAAATTGTGGACTATAAATCTCATTTTATCTCAGAAAAAATCAGTTTTTATAAAAAAATAATTTTATTTATATGGTATTCAAATCATGTACTTTAACGTAGAAGTAAGTTATGCAATTTATTTATTTAAATAACAGAGGCCAACGGAAAAGCATTACATATACTTTTATGTATATGGCAATATAAATTTAAATTAGACCAGTAAACATTGTACATTTTTATCGACCTTGCAATAGGAATATTATATCACATTTCATCGTCATCCTTGGCTATAACTATGGCAAAATTTAAGGCAGCATATTTTGATGGCCATCATTGAATATGCAAGTGCATCAATCACAAGCAAAAATTTTCATTGTAGCATAAAAATATTTTTTTAAACTTTTTTTTTAGAAATTGACCGGTTCCTTTTGTGTTTCTCGGCAATCGGCAATTTCAAGCGTCTCTTCAGCACCAAAACCTCGACGGATCAATTTAGTTGCATTCATGGACTTCGATTTCTAACCATAACTTGGGTAGTCTATGGGCATGCGTATCTATTTCCCGGATTGTTTGTTTTGAACTATCGTAAGTAACAATTCGCCTGCCTCTCTCTATTCATTAAGAATTATCAAAGGTGCAAATCAATGTATTTAGAATTCTATTCGAGAAATACTGACATACAGTTGCTTATTTTGAGGAAAATTAATCTTTAGCGGCTTCTCAGACCCGCCATTAATCCATACGGATAAATCTGACTGACCGGCCCGCCGCGACACCAACACTGGCCAGAACTATGTTTGAGTCCTAAGGCCATCATCAACTACGGAACTCCTCTTCCCGTGGGAAGCACTTCCTATCATCGATAAAAAGTAGCTGACCCCCACCATTTCTGCACATACCAGGGTGACGAGAACCAACCACCTTACCAGAAGTTTCTCATCCTCACTTATGAGATTTCGCCAATGGGAGTGGTGGTATAAGTTAACAATAAATGGAAGGAAATAGAATCAACTCATAACTAAAAGAAACTCGTCAAGCACAACACATCAAATTAATTTTTGAATTCACTAAGTATTTTTGCAGAAGAAATAATGCGCCCACATGGCAAAGCATTGAGTGATAGTTCGCTTCAGTCATGTGGTGTTATTTTTGTCGTATGATTTCTTGTGAATTGCTTTCAAAGAAAACAAACTCAAAATAAATTAAATACAAATATTTCGCAAAATATTATAGAAAATATTTTTAATGTTATATTGTTTCTAATTATCAGACATTTATTATGTTACAATTTTCAATTAACAAAGTTTTGAATAAATAACGTTATACAATGATAATTGTGTTACTCTGAGTTACATTATCCTTATGTTGGTCGATTGTTAAATGGATGTTTGTATTATTATTTCTATGGAGGTAAAATTGGGTCATAATTAGCCCCCTGGTAGACAGGAGAAAGTGTATGCATAGATTTACTTAGAAATGTTTACATTTCTATCTGATCTATTAATCCACAATTTGATCGCTAAGAATTACAAAATTGGATTCGTCACTTCCCACATAAATAATCGCATTGTAAATCGTGTCCCGGAACAATGATAAGAATTCATCCTCATATAAAGACCACCAACTTTTCAATTATAATTTTTTTAAACACTTAACATATTTTGCTATAAAAACAGAGCATAAAATCACAACAGTGAGTGAAATTAAACACTAGATGCCATACTTTGCATAGTGTCTGCACATGATTACGTTTGTTTTGCAATAGCGATGTCTTGCGATTTGACTGCAATGTTTTTTTATATAGGTAAAAAGATAATGAAAGCCAGTTTATGAAATGAGTCATTCTCAATATAATTTGTCATTCAAATTGCATACTTAAAAGACTTAATAAATATAATTATCTTTCAAATTTATTACGTTTGATCGTTCTTTTACTTTTTCGGTAAATTCCATCATTAGTTTTACAAGAAAGGAAATTGCGATTTTAATTTAATAAAAGATGAATATTTAATCAAATTAAATTTAAATGGAATTAAATATGCACTGCTATTTTTTATAATGTTTTGTAAAATGTAAACTTTTACTCTTTTTTTTTTCTGTTTGAAAACCAAAAGATATAGCGAATGAAAATTAAAACAGTTGTCATCTTTACTGCATGAAATTAAATTGCAAACTACTCATTTATTTTTTCAAAGATTCAAGTTTGGGTATTACAAGGGTTTCAAACTGGATAAACATAAATGCAATTGATTGTCTTGGATAAACAAACATTTAAAAAAGTATTTTTTTTAATTAATATGAGTTATATCTCTCAAACAATATTTTTTTATGACTTAGATTTTAAGAAAAAGAAGCAAATGAAATTTACATTTAAAAATCTTTAAATTGTGCCTTTTCTTAATCCCATTTCATTTTAGGATCATTATTCCGTATACCAGAAACCACTACAGAACCCGTAGCTCAAATGATCATAAATGGATCGGAAGCTGTTGACACGTTTCTTTTTATTACGTAAGTTTATAATTGATAAAAAAAATTATTAGAATGATATAAATCAATTTTATATTTTCCCTAACAATTTTCATTACACCTTCCAGAACAAAATAATTTCTTCTTTTGAAACTTGTTATGATTTTACAAGAAATGCAAGTAAGTCAAACCTTGCTTACCGCGTACTTCTCAAAACGATTAATTCTTATGACGAACAAAACAAATTGTAAAAACTGAATTTATTAACAAGCGATATTTTGCTAAACAAGTGGTAAGGAGAAACCGTGACTTTACATGCTGGATCGACCTATATCAGTTTGTATTGAGTACTTGCTTGAAGAGAAACCTTATATCTACATAAAAGAAGTTTAGGCCAGGTAGCGTTTCCAAATACGACTATGAGATTTGAACGCCGATGGATCTTTATCGGTGAGACTATGTCTGTTGCCAAGATTATGGGACTAGAGGTGGAAAGCACAAACATCGATGAGCTGTTGGAAGAATGTAGCCAGAACTATTGAAGAATTTACGGAGCTGCATTTTGAATCGCAGCAAAAAGTTGATGAGAAAATTTGGTTTAAGAGATAACAGACTCAACAGAACAACGACCTTCGAGACAAATAAGAGAAAAATTGAAAAACCATGGTAAATTATTGCATAATAGTTTGAAAAGCTTTGCCATCAGGTAGTAGGTGTACAAGTCCATTACAATCTATGCTACAAATTCATTTACGATAATGCTGCGTCTCATTTTCGTCAAATTTTGAAGTGTAATCAAAAGCAAATGCCCATAAACATCCTGTAAATAAAATGCGTATGTCAGTATTAATAAATTATATAAGTATGCTTGAGTATTTCTTTTAGGAATGGAACGCACTGTCCTATTATTTTTACCTATGACAAAAATTATTTCGCTTAACAGATGTTTCGCATTACGAATAAAAATCAAGTAGGAATTATGCCCGTTAAGGAAAGTTTGCACTGTATAATTTTTCTATATTTTTATAAAACTACCTACAAACTACAAAGTTTATATATATACATAACTTTAATTTAGGCCTAGAAACAATCAATATCAACTTAATAATGCTTATAGCCAAGATGTTATCTATAAACTAAGTGATGCGATATGGAAAAAAAAAAAAAAACCGTTAAAAACGCTTTATAGAGCAGACCTTTGAATCTAGAACTATCATATTTGGCAGGCTGTTTCTTTTTAATAGATGCTCATTGAGAAAAGCTTTTCAAAATTTTTGTTTCTTTTTTAATTAAAAAAAGATTTCAACTTCTAGCTCTTTCCTCCTATAACTCCGGGACATTTCTCGCATAAAATCCTTTTTACACCATTATAGCATTTGGCAAATTAATGGCACTTAATTTTCTTTTCCGACAATTTTTGTCTTTAACTGCAATAAACTTTTAAAAATATTTTAAGCATATTTTACAACAATACTTATCACTGCTTTTACTGCATTTATACATATACGGCAATATTAATTTCAATTTTTAAATGTGCATGCTATTTTTGCTATAATTAAGAGCAACTTTTTTAAAAATAAAAGAACAGGAAGAAGAATTAGCCCTAAAACATTTTCGTGCTACAATGTTCTGAACTAAAGGTTCGAATCTATTTTTGAACATCGAAAAATGAATAAAAGATTATAAATTCTGTTATTTTATTTTTTTAAGTTTCACTGCCAATTTTTGGCTGATTTGTCGACAGTAATGTCTTATGGTAATATCTGCTTCATATCTGATTTCAAGGAAGATCCACCAGCAACATGAGTATTCATTAAATCTTTCCGTGTTAATCAATTTCCCATAAATAGACATAGAAATCCCTGAAGGGAAATGTTGGCTCAGGTATCATCCTCTTTATCTGATACGATTCAAAATTATGAGGTCTGTTCCAAAATAGCCCCAGTGTTGCTTCAGAACTAAAAGTTAATCTAAAGTAAGCCGATTTGTTCCGCCCTCTTATCAATTAATAACAATAAAAATTCAATCACGACGATTGTTAATCAAATTCCTCGAAAAAAATCAAATAGTGTAAGAAGAATTTTGTAACTATTCCAATGTTTCTTTTTACAAACTAACTGAGAATGTTAAAATATAAAATATGCATTTTAAAGAAAACAGTTGCCTACAAACCTTTGGTTTGATGACATTGGTAGCTTCAAACTTCTGAAAGCCATATTCCATAATAATAAATGATTTTTAGCATAATTTAGGATATGCGGTGTCTGTAGCCAAATAACTGACTGTATTTTAACAGATAACTGTATTCATTTTTTTTAAAGTTTATTGCAAAAATCAACATTTATGTTTCAAAATATGACTGTGACTAATTAACACTAAATTATTAAAAGTATTATTTGGTAACAGCTAATTAAAATTGAACAGTTAAAATATCATCGCTTAATGGGTGGTAAATATAAACACTAGACCTCCATTTATAGGAGTATTTCATGCCCTTCTTGGTAGAGGATCATGTATTTCTTTCAGTCAAACTCGTTTGAAACTCTTGGTAGAACTAAGAGCTTCATCTCTCGTCACCCCAGGGTGACAGACTCTGCAAGTGAGACTAAACATATGAATTAATTTCACTTCCATTCTGAAAGTCATGATTTAGCAAAGAGCTTAGTACCTTTAAATAAAAGCTGTCATTTTAATAATTGAAGAAAAGAATTAAACAATTAATTAATGATTTTGAACTCTCATTTTGAAACATTAGATATTCATAAACAAGAAGAATATTAATGAAAAATAATAAGCATAGTTATTTATAAAAGGTTTTAAAAAGAATTCGGATTATTAATAGAGTTATATTTATTTTGGATTATTTCTTGTTCTCATATTGAATGTAAGATTTATTTATTTCTGTATAAAATTAATTTCATTATTTAGGATAGTGAATCCGTAGAGGTTATGATATTAATGGTATATGAGAGAAAATTGTTTTAATGAAAAAGTATGACACCTTTTGAGGCATATCATTAATACTATTTCGTTATTTCTTGTTAAAGCATCAACTATATTTTTGATAGTCATGAATTTCGATTTTTATTTTTTAGGGGAATGCTTGTGAGTTACATGACTATAAAAAGAATAAAAGTGGAAAAGAAGAAATTTAATTATTTGGCATTTGCTTTTCATAGATACTGGAGGTAAGATTCTAACAATCTTTATGCAAAACACATCATTCTGTGTGTAATTACAAATGTTTAAAAAAAATTAACAAAAATCACAGACGTTTTTTAATGTCCAATTAAAACTATTTAGTTTGCTATTAAAAATTCTATGTTGCAGAATTTTTAAAAGTACTTTTAAAGATTTAGTTTATTTTAAAACTTTTTCCAGCGTTTCTTTATGGCTGGGATTAAGAAAGCATAATTTGTGTCATTAAATGTGGTTATATAAAATAAATAACACATAGGCTAAAAGATATGTTTCCACTAAATTCTTCGACTATTTAAGTAATTATTGGAATAAAGGAATGTAAATTTTATCTGGCTTTTTTCCCTTCATCCTATTACGAAAATATTTTAAATGAAATCTTTTCACTAGGATTACAATCAAAATATAAGAAATAAAATTTATACAGCAAAGCTATTATAAATTTTTTAGACAAATCTATTATAATTAGATTTGATTATAATTTTTAGACCATTATAAAATTTTAGATATTTTTTAGACAAAAATAAATTTATAATATAAATTTTCATGGTAGCAAAATTAATTTTCATGTTGAAGCATCTTTAAAAAATCTTCTTTAATCATTCAATCACAGCATATGATATCATAAAATTGTATCATATCACGTTATAAAATCAACCACAGCATAGAGAATCGTAAAAATAAATAGTTTTTTTTTTAAGGAAAATAGTAAAAATGTATAGAGCACTGTTGTTCAAAATTAATGAATCCCTCTTAAAACCCATCTGTATCTGTGATCTTAGCTGATTAACAAAAGTAGTAAATGAATCAAAAATGTAAAAAGTATATTTCTTACATAAATATATAAATAAATTAATGATAGACCATTTTCATAATCTAAGAAATCATATTATTAAAAAATAGAATTGTTATTAACTGGAATCATACGAAGTTAAATTTTAGAGAATTGATGTTTAGAACTCTATGTTCGTCATTAAATACATGTGTAAAAATAAAATAATACCTTCAAACTCGACATTTTTTTGAAAAAATTTTATAATGAAGCAAACAAAATGTTGACGATTATTAAATAAAGAAAATTAGAATTTTCGCTTATCCTATTTTATTTATATGTTAATTTTTACCTATAGAATCGCTCCAGTTGCCTACTTCGTGCTTTTGTGTAGTTTTCTAATTCCTCTTATGGGTTCTGGTCCTATTTTCCACGAAATAATGCAGAATTCTATTTATCCTTGTTTTCAACAATGGTGGAGAAATGTGCTTTTTATAAATAACTATTTCGATTCTTATCAATCGGTAAGTCATTTTCAATTTTAATCATGCATTTATTCATTCATAAATATACTACCTGCGAAAAAATATGGCTAAATAGAAGTTAAAACGTCCACAAATTGGCGGTAATTTTCATGGAATGAATATTTGAATGCAAATCTTTCACACAGAACTTGAGAAAAGGAGTGTTTATTATATCTGTGAGATATAGCTCAAATCAAAATATTGAATGGAATCGGTATGATTCTAGTGGGAATATGGAATAATATATGGAAGGTCACATAATTTTGCCATAATCAGTAGTTAGTGCGTGTGTCGTATTTAAGAAGTAGGAATTAGGATCTCAGATCATAAAACCAATCAAAATTACGAAATATTAGGCAATTTACCCGAGAATGATCTCAACATTTGGATAGAGATAATGCGATTATGGTAAATCCTACGATCCAAAAAAAATATCCAAAACTATCTGAAAAACATTCTTTACATACTAGAGTTTGAAATATAACAGTATACCTTGAAAACCAACATCAACAACAGTCATTAATTAATCATCCAGGTGGCACAGCAATATTGTTTTTCATTTAGTATTCAACTTCCAAAGCCGTATTACTGAGTTTATATATATATCATAACCTGCTGAAATACATAAATATATGTTAGATCATGACCTACTGATACGAAACGCAATGCTCAACGAGAATTCCATTAAATGTCTTAGATTCTAAAGCTGGAATCGTCAAAACTCCTACTGAAGTGTCATTTTCTTAACACTTATCAATGTCAGCTATAATTAATAGCTGTTAGTTACATCTTTTCACCTATCTTTAAACCTCTGAATATAGAAATAAAATTCCTTACCCTAAGAAGCAAATGCCATTCTTATTATGTTTGTTGTCAAATATGATGAATTACTTCTTTCATTAACCAATACACACTTTTTACTTCTGCAAAGCAATTTGGAATCATTCCCCTCAACAAACAGTCTTTTATTAAATTAAATAACATTGAATTTTATCAACATTTGGTAATTGCTGCTTTTTCCGTCTTGCTTTAATATCTTGAAAAAGTGAAAGTATTCTCCACGAAACTTTTATGAAAATTCACAAAAGGAGGAGTATTATGCTGTAGGAGTATTATCCCTCCTACAGCATAAAAATCTGGATTTTGACCAAAGCTTTGAATGCTCAGATTTTTATTTTCAGAGCCCCACATATGAGCATATTTGCTTCGTATTATAGTTTTGAAATACTATAATAGTATAATACTATAATAGTAAATAACTATAATACTATAATAACTGTAACATTTTTTGAAGCCTTTCTTTTGGCTGGCAGAAACATAATTAGAAATTTTATAAGATTATTACTAAAGTCCCTTTACTTAAATCGCACATTTTCAAGTTACCCTATTTGTATGCATGAAAATGTATAAATAGAAAGATGATGGTGGAAATCTATGAATTTGGTTCTACACTGGATACGGATCTAAAAATTAAATCCAAATTTTATAAGTCTAAATCGTTATGTTTTGTAGCTATCAAGTTCATTTGCCCTCAGACAAACAGGAAAACTTCTTGTGAATAGATTTAATTCAAAATTTGACAAAAGTCATCTACAATTTTGGAGTAAAGACCATGTTCTAAAATTCAACCATTTGGCTCAATAAGTTTTTGAATTATCATGTTCATAAACTGATAAACATAATTCCAAAAATGTGTTTTTCGAATTCTGAAAGTTCTGAAACTTGGAGATTCGTCATAAACTCGAATTCCAATTTTTTGACATTAAAAAAAGGTAAAAATCTGTCTTTGTCTTATACTATTTACAGAAAATAACTGATATTTCTGTAGCAAGCTTTTTGTAAATACTATCATTGCGTTATGTTGTATTTTGTCAAAAAACGTTAAAAGAATTTTAAGAATTGTAAAGCCATTTATCGTTTGCATTTCAAAATACCTAAATATCATTGTTCTTGCTTTTTATAAATATCTTTCTTCTTTCTTTTAGTGTTTGAAGCTGACCTGGTACGTATCCTGCGATATTCAACTTTATCTGATCTCCGTAATTGTCGTGTTGCCTCTGATTTGGTAATTATTATTCTTCAGTTATTATTTCACTTTTAATTAATGCTCGTTTATTTCAATTGTACTTTACAAGATATATAATTTATATTTAAAATCTTCGTAACAAGTCCATTTGAAATCTTTTCGAAAATAATTCAATATAGTTACTACTGCTAAATTAATAACAGATTCATGCGAGCCCTTTAAGGCAATTCTGTGAAACATTTCAAAATATAACTTTTTCAGTTTAAAAAAATAAAACGTAATCTAGATCTTGAAATGAAAATAATAAAATTCCGAAACTGTTAAATATTTGTTTGCTAGGATTAATAATAAATAAGACATTATTTTAGGTAAAATGATTCATTTAAAAATGAAATGTCTGATAGATATCACCCAAAACAACTTTTAAAAGTTTTAATTTATCTTTTATGATATGCTGATAATTTTTTAAGGTCCATTGCGTTTCTTTGTAACTAATTAAATTTCTTATCATTAAATTTTTATAAAAATTGTTGAAATAGAATGGAATCCTGCTTTATATCATTAAACAACATTTATAATATATTGTTAAATAGACTGTGCTTCTTAACTTATTTGATAATACTGGCATCAAGCAAATAAAATCCACATCAAATTTTTTTAAGAATTGAAAAATAATTAATTAATATTAGCTTTATATTTTACTAATTTCTTTCACACAAACGCGAACACGTGATTTTCCACTTAGTATATTAAAAAAAACAGAAAAAGGAAAAAAAATATACAGATATGTTGGATATTTTGTCATAAAGAAACTTCTATTATCCGTTTAAATCAGCTTATCATTTCTCTAGGCTATTATAATCATTCTATATTTGCTCCTATACATCTACTCGAAAATAAAAATTTATGTATAGTAAGATTTTAGAATTTTGAAGAAATAAGGCGACATGCAATATCCCTACAGTAAATAGTTCTTTTTGCAACATTTGTTGACTGTGTTCTGCGTGGAAGTCTCAATGATAGTATGCAATTAGAATCAATTTGTTAATAATACCTTACAACCATAATTTCATTGTGAAAGCCTATTGTCTTTCCACAGCGACGAAAGAGGATTTTAACCATTTCTTATTTTAATTCAAAGTATTTCGATTTTAAGCTCGAAATCGCTAAGTGTGCATGAAGGAAATAAAGCATAAAGGAAAAGAACATTACCTCCCCCTGTTTTATTTTTTTTAATTATTATCATTATTATCTGACCTGTAGATATCATAGCCCACATAAATCAAGGAGCAAATTAGAGATAGATACCATTAAAATATCTTTCTATTTCGATATTTTTTTCCTCCTAAATCCTTTCTCCTAAATCCTTGTTTTAATGCTCGTGGGAAGAAATGACTCCTAGCTTATTACATATTATTTAATATTTTTATGAATCAATTAGTCACAAAAAGATAATTTTTTTCCAGTAGGAAAGTAAACTTACTCTGGAATAAATTTGCATACAGTCGTTCTTACCATAACAAAAAAATGGAGGAAAATAAACGTGTTTTGAATCTTGCCCAATTATTGACCTTAAGATGTACAAAAATTAGCATCTGACACTATATATAAAAACTTCAATTTTATAGAATTTAAGAAGAATATTTACTTAACTTCTTTCATGGCACTGCTTGCTTCTGAGTTGAAGAGTCACTATTGTTTTTATTTTATTTTGATTTCTTAAAGTTGGACAGTTCAAGCTCAAACTAAAGTGCTATTTTGATTAAAAAACGTAAACATTAAAAAAAATTTCCTATCTTTTTCTTTAAATGTTGCTAATATAAAAAAAAAGTAGCGACAATAGCAGTTTCAGAGTTGAGTCCAAAATGAATATGAAGATAAAATGTATATTAGAGCAGAATTTATGTCATCTTCAATCTTCATAATCAACCTCAAAATGAAATATTTAAATGAAAAGTACGTTATAATATTCGATTCAAAATTATCATTTTAATGTTGGTATAGGTAACAGAATACACAATAACATATATTTTCATTTTAAGTGGAAATAGGTGAGTAACGAATTTTCAATTTGCAACAATGCATTATGTGAGTTCTTTTTTCTATTTTACAGGTTCAAGAAAATAGGAATATTAATAAATATTTCAATTGTAGCATTATCAATTATCTATGCAGGAATCGTAACCTATCTTTTTGATATTTCACCAACTATAGTAGTTACTCATATGAATCCAGAGTAAGTTTTTTTTTTAATTTTAAACTATTCTATTTTAAGTTCAAGCCATACATTTAAATTAAGAGAAAATTTATTTAAATAAATAATTAATATACCACATTTTTAAAACTGGCAATTTTATACTTTTAAGTTCGTTTTAAAAACTTACTATATTTAAAAAATGTTAAATTTTCTGTCTTTTAATTCTATAAGAAAAAATTTTGTAATCGATTTTAAATTAACTTTGTTATTTGTTGTTGTTTATAATGGCACTTGCCATTGACAAGATCGCTGACGAAGTCATCGATTTTAAGCCAAGGGGGCGTCTCTTGTTTTAGTAGCGCCAACTAGGGTCAAGAGAACGTCTTAGCTACTCACGCATCACATTCGCTTGCACAACCCCTTTTTACACGGGGATACATTCACACATCTGACAGATAGAACAGGGACTCGAACCCAGGACGCCCAGGTCACGGGGAAGACAAGCTACCCCTACCAGGACGCATATTCCCTACCAGGACGAATAATTAAAGAATAGGAGATATATCAAAATTAACTTTCCAATGAGCTAACAATTTGTCATCATAACATCTGTCAGTAATGATTTTTTTTTGTCGTCGATTTCACAATTTGTACCGAACACAAACAGATAGGTAGGCAAGAAATCGAGTTAATATTGATCTGTCAAACAGTTATGAGTTCTATTTAAAATTTCATGCTTATTTTGAAGTTAGTTTAAAAACAATTGCACCGAAAACAGACGAACAGAAAACAGAATAAAAGCGAGATAATAAAAACATGTTAAAATGGAAAATCTTTCGGTAATACGCAGCTTCAAATAAAATAATCAAACATCACCAAAAAACATGATATGTAATGTTTGATACTAAATTTCCTAGAATTTCGTGTCTTAATTGAAATGATGATTTTTTTTTAATACTTAAAGATGCTTCAGCAAAACCTCATTGTAATCATTCTTCATTAAAAAAGTATATATACAAATTTACATATTTTTTATAGATTTGTTTAACTTCTATTTCTTTGACTTTTAGAGATGAATACTACTTTTTCGTCTACACTTATGCTAACACGCTTTGTCGAGCTGGCCCATATTTCATTGGTGTTTTTACTGGATACCTTTTGATTACGAAGCCTGATATTAAAATTTCTAAGGTACGTTCGATGTTTTAAAACATGCACTATTCTATGCAATCTTTTATGGATATCTTATGTATACTAAAGAATATGCTTCTTATTTCATGAAGTATCTCTGAGAATTATTTAATAATAATTTTTCTGATTCAACAGAAACTTCACTGAACTGAAATAAGAAAGTGACTTTTCAAGCTGTAAGAAAAATGTTTTTATATATCTAATTATATTACAGGAAAGGATAGCAATGATTAAAAATAAGCACGCAATAAAAAATTTTATATCTTTGTTTACTTATAAATTTAAACTTTAAACAAAAATCTACTTGATATAAATAAGCAGTGTCACCGTATCTTTATCATCAGCAATAGGAGATATATCAAAAATGAAATGTAAGCATTTATAAGATTAATGAAAAGTTCCGAGTGTTATCATATCACATGAAAAATATTGCAATGAAATAAACTTAAAAGTATCTCGAAAAAATCAATTGGAAATAGAAAAAAAAATGACGAGGAATAAATTGGCATTATAGAAAAAATAATTTTTTTAATTTTAAGTTTAAAATTATTTTTGTGTTTTAATATTTTCGTAAATTATAGTGAAAAATGCTAAAATTTTGGTTAATTTTAATTAAAATTCTAATTAATTTTTAATTCCTCTGACAGACACACCCCCACCTTGTAATGCATATTTGCTTCAAATTTGGTAGTTTTAGGTCCTATAGATAACTGATAGTTTTCCCTTTATTTAAGTTGTTATATTTAAACCAATATGTTGTTATATTTAAACCAAATATTTTATTGTCCACTTTGATGTCAACTTTAGCCCATTTTTCACAGAAATTCCAAATCATTGGGTGGTGTCTGGCAACTTTATCCAGTGGAATGATTATATTTGCGACATCAATTTGGTACAGAGTACATCATCCTACTCCCTTAGAGGGTTTATTATATGCAGCTACTTACAAAGTTGCATTTACGTCTGGAGTTGCCTGGATGACTTTCTGTTGTATAACAGGCTATGGAGGTAAGTCTTTTTTTTTTTTTTTGTTTAATAAATATTTCGGGTAAAAACTTCACATTTTATTTACATATTTTGGATGCTGTATTGTAACAAAAGTCAATGAGCTGAGATCTGATTTTTTTGTTTTATTTTTTTATGTTGATTCATCCAGATTCTCATTTTATGGAGGGTTATTAGTACCATATTAGTAATTATTTGGATTTATTATTGTTTACACATTTGGAAATTATTACTATAATTTTATTTCTACGTTTTTTTTTAAAATTTTGTTATTGGTGTTGTATTTTTTTTTCTGTTAGTAGATCCTCTTTTATTTGAATGCGATTTTAAAAAATATATGGTGAAACTTATAAGCCAGATAACAATCCCTGGACATAAGTGGTCAAGTTTGTCTAGTGGTCTTGTTACTCGGCTACAAACCCAAACGTTGCGAGTTCAATCCTACCCAATACAACTTCTCAAATAATTTTACTTCGAGTGTTTGTGAGCTTTATGTTTTTAAAAGATTCAACTGCAAGGAAACAAAGGTTAGCAAGAATATGAATTACAAAATGACAGCAGAGACAAAGCAATTAGATATGAGATAATTGGCTAACACGATAACGGTCTGTATAGATAAGCTCATTTTGTAATATTTCTTGTAAAAACCAAATCAGGGACTTAAGAGAAAAGAAATGAAATTTGATTTATTGTGTACCCAAATGCTGTGATTACCATATTAGTAAATAATACAATATTTAGAAATTTTGAACCATATACTATATAAATCGATTCGAAATCATCAGAAGTTTTTGTCTTCTGCTAAAAAATGAGTCCTGATGTCTAGCGCTTTGACAGAATTATATCATATTTATTTTTTTTTTTTTTTTTTTTTTTTTTTTGGATCTTGACTATGATTGCGATTTCCGGCAAAATATTTCTCGTTAAATGAGATGATGCTCGATAATTATACTTATTAATTTCTTTCTTTTTAAAGTTGAACATTAAATCGTTCTTTATATTGCACTTATTTTCCTCTTCACACTTTTTTTCTTCAGACACGTCATGCATTTTTAAGAGAAAAAAGGTATTGATTACTCGAAAATTTTACCGAAAATATTTCAAATATATTCATGAAAGAAATTTTTCTGGTATTAACATTAAAAACTTTCAGAAATCAGATGGTTGCGAAATTATACTATATAATCAAACTATAAAAACCATTAAAAAAATATTTTTTCAAATAAGATCTTTATTTAGTGTATATGTGATTCTAAGAAAGGATTAATATTTTGAAAAGAATCGCTGAAAAATAATCAATATTATTAAGCCTTCTTCTAACCTGATTATATTTTTAAAATATTTTTCTCTCAGTCTGACTGTTATTATTATCATTGTTCAAAATATTTTAAAAGAAATTTCGTAAAACTAAAGGCTGATTTGAAAGGACGAAGACAAGATTTATTTTCAAATAAATTATTTAGATATAAATGAATATATAAATATTACATTGAATATTAAGTTTAATGGCTTAGTAATGAATGAAAAAAATCTCCTTGCCGATAAATAGTAAAAAACAAAATATAAGATTAAATTGATTAAATTCATGAAGCAAAAGAAAAAAAAATTAGTTGTCGTTGTCTTTGAAATCAAAACTTCCATAAAGTAAATCTTTTATTTAATACTAGTTGCTGTTAGCGAATAATATGCTTACTTATTTCTTGATGTTTAAACGTATTTATTCCTCCATTGTAATATAACAATAAAAATTTAAATTATTCTAAAAGAAATTTGCAGAATGAGAATATATTATCAAAAAAAATACAAAAATGAGTCGAAAACCTATATAATTAAAATAATAAGGAAAATCTAAATGCCACTCTAGTATCCAAACACTGGTCTGATTTCAACAATTTTTTATTTTATATGAAATCTCATAACTCCTAGATATGTTTTTGGTGATTACCTATCTCTCAACCCCTTTACTTTTGCAAAAAAAATCACAAAATAAGTACTTCATTTTGCATCCTCTATGAGGAAGAGTGGTTCTCTGAGAAAATACAGATTTCCCAAGCATCATATTTTTTTTCAAGTGAAAGCTCATGATACCTCAGAATCAATGATTGACACCTCATCACCCCTTCTTTCGGTTTCTCTCAAATACACCACTGTACTTTCTCTACAGGGAAATTCTCAACTGACACCCCCAGCTACAATCACTACTCCGATTTTGCTAATTTTTTACTACATATAGAAGCTCAAAATTCCTAAATACATTATCAATGGTCACCTGCCCGAGACAGCACTTCATTTTCAAAAGATTTAAAAATATTTCCAAAATACTACTTCATTCGATCATTTTCTATGGAGGAAAAACAAAGATAACCAATACGCTTTTATTGTTCAAGTATAATTTAAAACAGTAGCTTCTTCTATTATAATAAGATATAATTCATCAATATTAGTGAACATTACTGATAAATATTATCATTATCGTAGTCTTATAGCTGGTCGCCGATGGCGGCTAGTTTGATAATTAATGCATTGTGTTCTTAATTCATTTATCTGTTCTGACTCATTTATAATAGAGATGCACAATATGTATTTTAATTTTGCATTCTAGATATAGATTTTTTTTTCGTGTGAATGAATTTTTGAAATAGTGGATCAACTTATTCAATTTAAGAGGCTTACGTTTCTCTTCTATAAGCTAATATACATTTCACAATTATATGAAGGATAAAAGAATAACTCTGACTAGTATTAATATCATCATTCGAATATATTACTAGGATATTAAAAAAGGGATGAGAATAATTTTTCGATATTTTCAGGTTTTATCAACACATTTTTGTCATGGAAAGCATGGATACCTTTAGGCAGACTCGTATTTCTCACATACTTAATTCAGCCTATTTTTCAAGCGAGTTACATGGCTAACTTCAGAACTATTCAGGAATTCACACATCTACATTTTGTAAGTATAAATAAGCTATGAACAACTGTTTCGTGCACATTTAAATTAAATTATTCAATGAATGTTTGCTTTTATTTAAATTTCTCAAATTTATATTCTCTTTAAGTTTCCCATTTTTCTACATTTTATAGACTAAATTTGAATGAGCATCTGATCTATTAAAAGTCATTGCCACATTTCATATTGATGAGTTGAGATGAGTAAAAGTTTTTTGGCGTTATGAAGTATTTACAATTCTTATTTTAGTTTACTTGGTGTTCAGACCACCAATGGAATCCATTTGTCTATTCTTTATTTAATTGTAATCTTTGAAGCATTAAATGTAACAGTTTTAATCCTTCAAATTATTTGCTAAATATTTTAATAAACACAAACTACAGTTAAATGGAATAGTAAATGCTGTGATTACTTAAAATTAATAGCAGTAAATTTTAGGCTATAATATACAAACACAAATTTGGTAGATATACATAGAGATTATGAAATTGGCAACCAGTTTATAATATATTTTTTAAATGTACCATAAAGTTGAAAAAGATAAACAGTTATTTGTTTATTTAGCGCATGCTAGAAATTATCGTAAAGATGCTAATCGGTTCTTTTTTTTTCTTACTAATGTTCACCAATGCATTCAGTTCATACTAATTTATACTCAGTTCATAATTAACCAAATAGCATGAAGTTAACACATGAGTCCCGAAACAAAATATATTTAAAGTGAAAATAAAAATTGAACATTTAACTGCGGAATGCAGTAAAAGGCGTAGTTGTGTAAACATAGCAGAGTCAGGTCTCTATGAAAATTGGATTTAGATGCGACTTCACAAACTTAAATATGAAAAATTTTCTTGTAAAAATATCATTTTTCCTCCAATAATAATTTTGAGATTTCAAATTTTTCCATAGCACATAATCCTCCTTTCATAATCAACTAAATTTCAAATTTTCTTCTTTGTGCACTTTAAAAAAAATTTTAAAGAATTATTGCTCCTTAAGTACATTGAGGATTTCAGAATAGATCAACTTATAGACAGAAAATTGACAAAAAAAAATCTAATATTATTGTTGCCATAAAAAGAACAATAAATTTATTTTTAAAAATTAAAAAGTCTCTCTCAATTAACTTTGTCACGCAATTTATGCACGCATGCGCTATAAAAATGTCGTCTCTACATAGCAAAGAAAATCTAAAATTTAATTCAACAAGAATAAATGAAAAGAATAAAATCAGAATATTTTTTTTATAAAAACTCGGAATTAATCAAAATAAACATTGTCAGATACAAATGACAGCATAACCAAGAAACGATATTATTCTTTGGCAGACGATATTTTACCTTTAAATAACTAAATATTTTAGAGGTAACTTTTTCTTTCTTTTTTTTTTCAAATGTATTATTTAGTAAATAATAAAGCATATTTTTTAATATTATATTATTCATTTTATTTTATAATCGAATAGTAATAATATTTAATTTTGAAAATTATATGCATATTCTTAATTATTATGTTTTACTTTTTTTCTGAGAATAAGACATTATATCTTTTATTCTACAGTGTCTCACAAAAGTGATGGGACACTTGTGCTTTACAAAAGGAAACTGTAATAAAATAAATTAAAAAAACATGTACACATTTTTTGTGGGTGTGTTTCATACTTAAATTTAGTAACAATTATTACATAACATACATTTTGTCAAAATATTAAAATATTAATTTAATAAAAATACAATTGTTTAGAACGGAGCAAAAAATGGCTCACATAAGTGATGGGACACCATTAGATATGCAACAAAAATCGCCTGAAATAAGCAATAAAAATATTTTTGGTGGTTTTATTTTTACTCAAAAGCAATTGGCAATAATTTATAAAATCGTCTGCAGTATTTCTCTCCAGTTTTTTTTGGATTTTTTGTGTTTTTTAGCTCTGTGCAGCCATGAGTGCTGAACGAAAAGAAACTTCACCTGAAATTCGAAAATTAGTTATTAATTTGCATATTGAACGTAAAAATTCTATTAGAAAAACTGCTGAAACAGCTAACTTTAGTCATTCAACAGTTTTCAATATCATTAAACGATATAAAAAGAATCATATTATTCAGGATAAAAGAAGACCTGACCGACCATCAAAGCTATCCAATGGAATAAAGCGAATTATCGTTCGAAATATTAAAAAAAAAATCCAAGAAAGAGTGCTCCTAAAGTTGATGCTGGTTTACAAGCATTATATGGAATAATTGTTAATCCTGAGACTATTAGAAGGGTAATCCGATCTGCTGGATATCACGATAGAGAAGACAGGAAAAAATTCTTCGTAAGTGAAAAGAATAGAAAACTCAGACTAGCTTTCGCAAAATCCAACATAAATAAGAATTCTGATTACTGTATTAAAGTTATATTTGCTGATGAGAGTAAATTTAATATATTAGGTTCTGACTGTAGAATCTTGGTGTGGAGAAAACCCAGGGAAGAATTTCGCAAATATAACTTGGGGCCAACAGTAAAACATGGTGGAGGAGGAGTTATGGTATAGGGGTGTATGTCGTCCGCTAGAGTTGGTAATCTTGTTTTTATTGACTGTATAATGGATCATTACAAATATATTGACATTTTAAAGCAAAATTTGAAATCTTCAGCACGAAAATTGAACCTTCATAACGATTTTAAATTTTACCAGGACAATGACCCCAAGCACACTGCTTTGAACGTTAGACTCTGGCTGCTGTATAACTGTAATGAAATAATAAAAACACCACTACAATCTCCAGACTTAAATCCCATAGAGAATATTTGGCAAGAATTGGAATCAAGAATTCGCAAACACACCATTTCTTCTAAACAACAATTAAAATCGGTGCTTCAACAAGAATGGGGTAAAATCACTCCAGAAATCACAAACAAATTAGTCGAATCCATCCCAAGAAGATTAAATCATGTTTTAAAAGTAAAAGGAAATCCAACAAAATTTTAAAACCTTTTAAAAAGTAAAATTTTTGGATAAATATTTGATGGAAAAGTAAGTGTCCCATAACTTATGTGAGCCATTTTTTGCTCCGTTCTAAACAATTGTATTTTTATTAAATTAATATTTTAATATTTTGAAAAAATGTATGTTATGTAATAATTGTTATTAACTTTAAATATGAAACACACCCAAAAATTTTTTGTACATGTTTATTTATTTATTTTATTACAGTTTCCTTTTGTAAAGCACAAGTGTCCCATCACTTTTGTGAGACACTGTATATACAAGTCAAATGTTATGTACCAATTTTGTTTTGAAATTCTTTAAATATTTTGCAACAAAAAAAATCGTAAAAGAGTAAGTAATTGGATGCTTTGCGCTATTACATTCATTATATGGCTGTAATTTTTCGAAAAAATGAGTCCGTTGAATTATTTCCAGATAAGTTATCTTTTTTATAGAAATGATTATAAAGAGTAAAATACTTTTGTGTAGTTAGTTCTCTGATGGACGACATTATAATTGAAGGAACGAAACAATTAACTTTGACAATAGCATATATAAATACTGTTTTACTATTTTCAATAAAACAGAATGTAAGATACTTTTCAGTTAACGTTTTTGGTAAATTCTTACTTAAAAAGTTTAAACAATTTTTGTTTTGTTTTGTTTTTCAGGTCATCCAATATTTTGGATACCTCTGCATTTCCATGCTTTTTTCATTTGTCGGTAACTTACTTGTAGAATCACCTTTCTTAAATTTAGGAAAACTACTTTTTGAATCAAAGCCTGAAAGAGCAGATAAACCAGAAATGAATGACCACACGAATATTGGTTTTGATAATAATGACGTAGAAAACAAAGTGAATCGACATGTGGAGATGCTGCCAAATGAAAATGGCATAACTAACATGGAATATTACAAAAACAATCAAAATGAAAAGTCTGAATTGTAAAACTTTGCTTGCTTTCACTTTGATCTTGTGCATTTCGTATGTCTGAAACACAAGGTCGATTAAGCAACGCATTTGTACGCATATCAGCGAACTAGTCAATTGTTTTTGGAAGAGATAAATAATGACATCCTCCGATTTATAAAGCTCGCTATATAATTAATCTGTATGTTTATAATTATATTTTAAACCACATGAGAATATTACTGGAAATTTCTTTCTAATATTTATTTGGTGATTAAGCTATTCCCCTGTATAAATCAGCTGTATTTATAAATACGGAACAATTTGAAACAGCATTTTGAGATGAAATGTTTTTCGCAAAATTTTACAGAAAATACAAGAAACATTCTAATTCCATATTGAATTCTAAATAATCTGTTGTATAACGTAATGCAGTTGCTTTTGATTTTGAAAGACAAATTACGTATTTATGTTAGAATTTTAAGTAGGAAATAAAAAAGTAATAAAATGATTGGTTGTCCCTAACTGCAATTTAGATTGATACATTAAATCAAAAGAAACCCTAGCTTAGTAAAAATTTTAATTTAAGAGCAAAATTAAATTTATTTTTAAAATGAACCCGACTTTTAATAAAAGCCATGTTTTCGGCTTCTCTAACATCATGATATGCTAATAAACTCGTGAATGTCTAGTCCAAAAACTTTTATGACCTTGGCCCGAGTCGAATCCTGTTTCATCTAATGCCATATTGCAAGAAGTATGTCCGAAAATTAGATGTTTTTAAATTATTTGCCTACTTCAAAGCGAAGAATGTAACGATTTTCAGGCTATATTTATGCTTTATTTTCATTTCATTTTTTTATTATTATTCCGCTAAAGAATAATAACAAAGCTGCTCCTCTCTAATAACAAAGCAAAACGAGTGTCTACCTGCGTTATGTGTTCGATACTTATCGCATTCTATAGTTTCAGAAATCCTGCATTGTGAACTAGGAACATTTTGTGCAATATACGAGATTTAAATGGATATCAAGCACAACCAGAACTGATGGCAACTTATCTGGTCGCAAATAAAAAAAGAAAGTGCACTCAGGTCAGATTTCTCATAGTGAAAATATTTCAGCTGAGATCGAAAGTTGAATATTCAAGTAAGGGTTAACTTAAAAATTCAACCTTCGTTTGAATATTTTCAAATAGATTATGTTCTTACTTAATTCATTCGAACTTTTTCTTAGCATATCTGTACTCAATGCTAGGAAGTAAAATTATACAAGAACCCTATAAAACTCTATATATTTTCCGCGTCGTACTAGGAAATTTACAAAATTTACGAAGATAAAATGCTTGTTCTATAAAAATTGATTAATTATATTCAAATGATTTTTGAATGAATTTATTTTCCAGTGCCTAAAAGCATTAGTCCAACCAACACGTATAGGTCTTAGGACTGACATGGTCAGGAATAAGGCGTATCCAATCCATGCAGATAACTATTATGTAGGAAAACATCTTCATTGCTACTACTTCTCATGGAATAACACATATAAAGAATAAGTAGATTTTAGTTAGTATAATTGTAATATCATCATGTACAATGACACCATATCACAAAATCTCATTTGCAGGAAAATAAAAAATCAATCTTTTCTAGATCGGTATTTTTGTAATTTGAGTAAGATATTATGTTTGTTAAGTCACTGTCATACGATGCGTCGAACCCAAATGCTTGATCTAACATTCGAGACTAATGATCTCAAACGCTGGATCGGCAGTTACAGATGCAAGTGTTTCTGCTGCTACACGGTGTGGGAAATGATTGATCTAATTAAGCGTGATGCCATGTTTTACAGTTTAAGTAGGTCATTTGATAGCAGACGGAAAAACTGTAGTTTTTTTCTGTTATTGTAGAAGGGTTTTTATTTTTTATTTTTTTGCACTAATTTATTAACTAAATCAAGTGACATAGATGGCATTTAAGAAAGTGACGGATGTTATCTTAACATAAATTTAAAGAAAAAGAAATAAGTTCACGGGCACGATTTAAAATTTCAATAGAAAAACCTATAATGTTTCAGATGCAACACCTTTCTGTTTCACTGGTTACTTTACAAGGAGAGCCTGCTAGAAAATTTGAAAACTTCGGTAAAATATTAGCTGAATATTTTAGGTACACATTGAATGAAACTGGTTCGAAAATAGGACAAGACACCGATATGAGAAAAATAATTTTAACAAAAATACGATCAGCAGTTACTTAACGATTTTGTTTATTGCGGATAATTTTATCATTTTTAGATTACTTTCTTAAAATATCACAATAATCCATAGATCGTATTCTACCCGAGATTTATCGGCCTTTAATTGAAGTACTAAAGGAGGAAATAAAGATAGAGAAAATGCAAAATTGTAATATTTATTTAATTTCTTTATTGCCCTAATGATTCATTATTTGAATAACATCGGTAAAATAACTCTAACTTGTAGCCATGAGCCCATACAAATGAAAGACTTGCTTCGAATGCTCGTTACTTCTTTTGACTTGAGTTTATAGGTTAACAATTACTGGAACATATTCCATTGCGAATTCTCGAAGCTCGCCATGCAATGCCACAAACTGTCTAGCTTCCAGCTTTACAAGATGAATGTTCAGTAATGTATTTCAACTCAACTTATATTTAATCTGGTGATATCTACATTATGAACGTGAAAAGTAATCTGTCGTTAATAAAACAAAATTGAAACCTTCTTTTAAGTAAACAAATCATTATTTCACATAAAATGTACTACATTTGAAATTTTCAGGTCCCAAATTCAAAAATATCTAAATATAAGAGAAAATTTACTCTTACCTGTCTTTCCTGTTTGAACTTCTAAATCAAAAGAACCAAGGTTCCAAAATGAACAAAACATCGAAATCATTAATCCAATAACGGTTGATGATTCTCTATTTTATTATCATTTTAATTTTCTAGACGAGGATACAGGCACAGATAATTATTTACAAAGATTATTTACATTCTTCTTTCACGTGCACGAATTCTAATATTTCTTTACATGGCATACAACCATCTTCCATCCTGTTTTTACACTTCATCAACAAATTTAAACTTGCTTCTGTTTCTATGGGATCATGGGACTTTTTTCCTGACGTCACCAATGCGAGCGTACGCATAAGGGTTACATCTTATTATGTTTAAGCCAGGAATTCCTACTCTACAGTAAAATTTCATTGTTAAGTAAGTTGATTGGGATCGTAATCATCTTAGGTTATTAAAAACTCAGTTAACAGTAACTAAATTTTAGTCTTTCAAATGTTTACATCGTAATTGTCGTTAATTTTGAAGTCAATCTATTATTTTTACAACGATTTTCACAGGTTATCATTTTACCATTACAGCATAAAAACATATTAAGCTATTATAGGTTGTTGTGTAAATAACAGTTCGTTTCCTTTACAATTTTTTCAAGCTGATTGTAAAAGTTGCATCTAAGTAATTTTTAAAAAAATCGCCATTTAATGGGTTAAATTTTGATTTCTTTTCTTACCAAAAGTTTTACCAAAATAATTTATTTGAAATTATAAAAATCAGTCAGCAGATACAAAAATGTAATGCTATTAATTCCAAGCATTAACATCTTAACAAATGTTTTTAATAATTATGAAAGTTTTTGCAAGAGAATTCGTAACATTTTGATGTTTCCTTTGCATTTTACCAACGATTCTTCAAGGATACTCCCAAAAGAAAACTTTTACTATCTCAAGAACGCGAAATTTCGCCACATTTTGAATACCATTTTTCAATGAAACTGTATGGAATTTTTCTCGCATTACTAATAAAGTGCTTAGAATGGAATTTTTTTTTTTCTTTTTTTTAAGACTGTCTCTAAATAATGTCTTAAATTCCAATTTTCGCAACTTGAAAATCAACTCATTCGTACATCGTAACAAATTTTCACGGTAAATTGGTTGGCTTTATTTTTTAAAAAAATGAAAAGTTTTGGATAATCAACGGAAAGGCATTAGATTCACTGAAAAGACTTGATTAGCAAAACCCTCGATTGATAGAAACCCGGATAATCGAAGTTCCATTGCATTAAGAATTTTCAATATTGCGAAACTTTATCATCTTTAACAGTTGATTTGAAACATTTTCTTTATTTTTGTCGCAATGCGTTTTATATTTCCTTATTCATATATGTACTTAGAGAAAGTACTGAAATCGTTAATACAACTTTGAAATTTTGATGAATGTCAATGCTTTAGTACTTACTGAGATTTAAAAAAAATGAAATTATAATTGTATTTATTAGTCAGTTCATATGCATATAATTGCAATGAATTTGAAAATATGATCAATTAGGTGAATGAAATTTGATGATGAAATCAATTAATGAAGGAATCATCTAATTGATTCCTTTCAAACTTTTATGTTCTTGTTTCTGATATCATCTTGCACCAAATCGTAGATATCAGTCAAATTTTTTACTTAATTAATTGAGAAAACGAATTATTCTATCTAAATTCATATTCAGTTTATTTAATATGATTTAAAACTGTGAAAAAAATAGTACTTACAAAAAAATCTAAATGTGGATGTTATATCCACATTTAAAAACCTGTAATTCAACAATGCATGAACCTGACAATCATAGTTTATCAGCGTTTAGTATCAGCCAAAACAAATATTCTCCAATACCAAAACACTAGAATATCAGATTCTTTTAATCCATAAAAATTTATATGGAGCTAGGAAAATTTGCTCCAGTGGCAAATTAACACTCACAATTGTTAGAAAAGAATTTTAATCAAAATAATATATAGAATTCGTATGCATTTAAGTTATCGTGTACGTTATTACAGATATCACCGAACTCAATAGTTTAAATTAAATCACTTGCACTACAGTTATAATATTTAGAAAAATTATTTTACAGAACTTAATGCAAAATAATCATAGCATGAAATAAAAACGTAAGAGAAGGGGGAAAAAAATTGAAAGGAAGCGAAAACCTTCACTTTCTGGAAAAAATACGCAATCTTGATCAACAATATTTAACATCATGCTCACCTCGAACTTTTAAAAATAAGAACAGATACATATTTCATATAGTTCAATGCCTGAAAGCAACCCTGACTTCGAACGTGAAGTTTGCCAAAGGTGAAGGCCAAACCGCAAACAAACTACTTACGCGTAGACGCTTCTGAATGCTTCTTCCCACAGCAGTTTCAATTTCATAATTAGCAAAATTTCTTGACCGCAATATCTGAAAACATTTAAGCTGCTTTGAAGGTTTTATTTTAAATAATACGAACCTACTAGTAATATTTTTTATCTGTAAGAAAAAGAAATGAGAATAACAAAACTTAAGTTTCACTGGGTTTTTTTTTTGTTGTTGTTGTTTGTTTTGTCAGCAATGCTCGCTGCGTTAGATCGTAAAGAAATGAAATAAAATACTAAACTTTATGGGGTTTTTTTTTTCTGATTTTATAGCCATAACACAGTTTAACAACATACATAAACCTAAATATTTATGATCAGGGATTACTACAAGAAACTAACAATGAAAAATTAAGCACGTGTTGGTGCAGTTTTGTATACATTATATTTTTCTTCATAAAAAGAATAATAATAAGGAGCAATTCATAATATGAAATTAAAAAATTTTAAGCAATAGATATTGAGATGCTTAATAATTCATGCATACTTTTTAAAATTATTTTAAATTTTCAAATTTCTTGTGGAGTGTGCAGAAGTAAGGTCGCAAATAACAATCTTAAATCTAAACATTTTTTAGACCACATCAAAGATACCTCTGTTTAATTTTTCCAAAAATTACTTCAGATTCGTAACGTTTTTGTTATCCTGTTTATAATTTTTCAATCCTAGTCTCCCGAAAATGGCTTTGAACCATTTTAAAACGTTCATTCATTAATTTTACATAAGGTAAGAGAAGATGTGTCGTTTCTTACATGAGCTGTAAATTTATTAAACCTTTTAAAATTATCTCCAGCATTCCTGAAAAGCGTTGCGTTATTATTTACATGGATTCCTATTGATTACCAACTGCTAGTCAACTTTTTTTCCGCAAATAAAAGCACACCTTTTTGACATTGTGATGAGGATTATGAGGATTCTTTTCTTCCATTGACTTTAAAGCCCTTTCTTTTATAAACAAAAAGAATATTTCTTTTGTCCTCTTCTTTAGTAAAACTAAATATTATTTTAAAATTCATCTAATTTTGTTGTGAACTTTTCTTTTTTTTTTGTGAATCAGAAATAATTTTAGATCCGTTGCCCTTTTAAACATATTTCCCGTTTTTTAAAACGTGGAACTTAACGATACTTGGAGGCATTGCTATTTCTCCATATACGCCACAAATCTCACTACTAGCTTTGGAAATATTAACAACTCGAATGAATGCAAAAAAGGCGTCGAAAATACTTAGTTTTGCCCATTTGACATTCAAAGAAAAGCTCGGCTCTACAGTTATCTTAATTATCAGAAAATACACAAAAATTAATAAAAGCGAAAAATAGAAAAGTATTATTTGATATTAAAGCGCTCAATTATCTTTAAAATCCAGCAAAACGGTTTGACAATGTATTTCACTTTTCACGAGCATTTTTAAATATAAAAATTCAAACTAATAAATTTTTACCAAAATTTTATAAATTAATATAAAATAATTATTTCACAATTCCTATAGCAGTATACTATAGTACTGATATAAATCTAATAACAATCAAGAATCGTGTATTGCCGTTAGCGAGAATTATTAAAAGACAAAATCAAACTATCAAGTATATTTTGGAAAATGATGATAAAAGCCAAGAAGCAGATTTTTTTTAAAATTGTAATTCTTTTTATTAAATTAAAAACTAAGCAAAATTTGCCTGTTTTTAATCAATAGCATCTGACAAAATTACATTACATAAACAGTTTTTGACGTAGCTCAAAATTATAAAAATTACATTTGCAATTATACCATTTCGATTAAAATGCTATCTTCCACCAATTTTAAACGATGTTCAAGATTTAATTTTTTTTTAATTTTAAAAATAATTTGTAAAAAAAACTTTCATACTATTATGGCGAAATCAAATGATTTTTAGCTTCCTCCAGTTTTTAATAATATATTTTCCTTCAATGGAGTCTGTTTACGATCGCAAGATGCTGCATCAAATGTATCAATCAGTTTAATTTTGTAATCCATTGCTAATATTACTGGAAGAAAAGGGATGTGATGACAAACACATTGTAAAATGTGTTGCAATTGCGCTAGATTACATCTTTAGTTCATGTGACGCCACCATGTGAGTTTATTCCTTTGTTAACCAGCAGAAGTAATCCCCCCAAAACTTTCTTGCATACTCTCTAATAACTGTCATGCCAAAGAACGTCTTGCATGGCATTGGAGTACAATAGTTACGAAGTATTAACTTTTGGCGTGAATTTAGCATTTTTACTGAATCTATCGTGTTTTTGTTGGCTAGTTTTTGACGA
The DNA here is from genome assembly GCA_026543865.1 of Argiope aurantia. Taxonomy (NCBI): domain Eukaryota; kingdom Metazoa; phylum Arthropoda; class Arachnida; order Araneae; family Araneidae; genus Argiope; species Argiope aurantia. Next base: position 356,721 of record JAPMOR010004592.1, read on the forward strand.
TTAATCCCTGGTATGAGGTTAATAGTGTCCGAAATCGAATTTATGATTTAGATGCGTTTTTCTCAACCGAATGAAACCGAATTTTGACACAAAACTACAACTGTAGTCACAAAACCACATACCAATTTTTATATATTTAAGTCATTGTGTTTTTGAGTTTACATATTTCTGAAAGTATAGACAGGCAGACGATCAATCCCTTGTTGTTTTTGACTCAAAATTTGATAGGTATCTATACTATTGATGTTAAATCCGTGAATCGCCATTTTTCTGCTCGCGCACTTTGCTGCTTCAAAAAAACAACTTCAAACCAAAACAACATCATGTTCTCACATGATAAAGTAATTAAAAAACAGAAGTGAATCAATGAATAGGAAATAGGCAAGTTGGAGCTGTTGGGAAGCCATCTCCAAAATCCATTGAAATTCGCTCACTACACAGTAGTCAAACATGCAAAAAAAAAGATTCCTCGCATTACATTTGGAAGTGTTTGAGTTGGGTTGGTTGCAGACAGGGCTTGGCGCATTACCAAAACTTTTACGTTGTTGTTGATTAAATTTTTTTTTATGCAAGACTTGTTTTTGTTCTCTTGGTTTGTTTTTCTTCACTTGTTATCTTATCTGTTCCTGATTTCACTTTAACACTGCCACGACTGAACTCATTTGTTTGTTTGTTTGCAATTATGGCACTTGCCACGGACAAGCCCCGCCGTCAGAGACAGCCGAATTTAAGCCTGAGGGGGTGCGTCTCTTGTTTCTATAGTAGCGTCAACTAGGGCTAAGAGTACGACTTAGCTACTCACGCATCACTCATGCGCTTGCACAACCCCTTTTTACAGGAGGGCACATTCGCACATCTCACAGATAGAACAACGAAAGAACAACCATACCCAAACCGGGACTCGAACCCGGGACCCCCAGATCACGAGGAAGACGCGCTACCCCTATGTCAGGACGCCGGCGAACTCATTTGTTTTAACAGACATTCACATTTTATTATCAAAGGTCACTGATCGAAAAAAAAAAGATACGTTGATAATTTCCTAAAATATAACTTAGATAAAAAATAAAAAAAAATTCGATTGTTTAGGCAGTAAACTGTTTCTTATGAATTTTATTTTTCAAGTGAAATATTGGAACAATGAGCCATCAATGTAAATGAATTTCTGCTTCAATAAGTGATGACTGAATTGAAAAATAAAGAATATACAATATGAAACTATAATACAAATTTTTGGCCCCAAATTTATTGCAGTAGACTCTATCAAACTCAGTTTACAAGAACCAGACAACTTCAAAGAATGCCATTTGAAACACACAGTTCACACTTGAATTGAAGGCACTCATATCTTTTAACAATACATATGCAATCAACATTCACTGTTACAAGGGCTGGTAGTTATTTAACATTCATATCTAGAAAACAATAAATTGTTTGAAAACTTTATACATGGACATAAAAGCAGCCAAATACTTTTAAGAATAGAATACAAAGCTTTTTATAGTTGGAAGATTATAAATGTAAAACTTTGTGCTTTATTTACATCACAGATTTTTAAATGAGTGCATAACAGATGAACAAGAAAACATTGTATCAGTTTAAATTTTTAATGCTACAAAAAGAAATAGATTTTGCATATCCCAAACATAAAGTGAGATACATTTCTCAATTTATGAGAATTGTGGAATTCCATACATAAATGTTTTTTTTTTAATCATTCTTTTAAAGTTTAAATATTTTCCTTATAATTAATAGAGAGCAATTCCAAATGAAATTTAGTTTCAATTTGTATTTACAAACAGATATTACTTTCTAAAGTTAAAATGCAACACAAAAACACAAATGCAGTTTCCATTCAAAAGTTAAAATTAAATGAACAAGAAAATGTTGATTAATAAAGTTACAGTTCTTAAATTTTAACTTTATAATTTTGAACACAATACATATCATTATCATGCAGCTACTAAATAATATTTTAAAATAATTGAAATGAGGAAACAATAAAATTTTAACTCTCCTATACATAAAATTACAAATTCTAATGCATGATAGCTGATAAACTTTTTACGACTTTTAATACGACTTTTTAAATTTTATTTCGGAAGACTCCATTAAAAATATTTTTTAAAAGAGCATGATTAAGCATTTCACATCCTAGATTGTTTCAACATGACAAAAAAATTTTTAAAGCATCAATTCATAAAATCTGAGTTTTTTTTTTTTTTTTTTTTTTTTTTAATTTTTAAAATGTTATTTTTGGAATAGATGTAATTTGCATACATACATATATACACACATACAAAAAAATTATAATTGAAATGCATCGTATCAACTTTAAATGAATATTTAAATATTAGGTCTAACATTTAGTGTCAAATAAGAGATTTTTTAAAAAATTATAATGTTTACACTATTTTTTCAAAAGTTCTTTCTGAAATATTTATTAAAACTGAACTAAAACTAGAAAAAAAAAATTACAATATATGAATTATAAACCAAGTTTTCAAGTCAAGCCAAAAATAGGCATTTAAGAAAAAGGAAAAAAGACTTATCAAACTAAATAAAAGTCAAGGGAAAGAAAAAAATTTCAAAAAATAAATCTAAGAATTAATATATGTTTACTCTTTGCAGTCATTAAATACAAAAATAAATATAAATCAATTATAAAAAAATTATAAAATAAAGAATTTTCTTCTAGAATCATAAAAGAATGATATTTAATATTAAACGATACAGATAAACAAACATGAACCATAGTAAAATGCCTTTCCTAAAAAAAATAGTAATGTATTCTCTTATTTACTTAAAGTTAAATTAGAAAATAATTGCTGATTAGTATTCAATTATCACAACATAACAGAAGAAAAATAAGATAAATTATGCATTTGCAAAATAAAATTTTAATTAGTATCACAGTAAAAAGCAAAACATAATTAATATTTTGAAGTTTGATGAAAAGAAAAGAACACACATGAGAAGCTTGTACTGAATCATCATGAATAAATCAAAATCCTGATTCAAATTTAAAATTGTAGCTACAATTTACAAATCACATTATCGGCTGAAGCCAGAGCCATTCAGCCATTTCTCAATTTCAATTAATCAAGCACCTAGTTTTTCAAACTAATTTTCTCACATACTTAAAGTTATTACCAAATTTTTTAAGAAAATAAACTATTAAAAATTTGACAATACTATCATAAATAGAAGTTAATCTTCATTAAGAGCAGTTCATGCATACAAATAAATTATTGATACCTTGTAATATTTTAAATTTTATGAAGTTAAACATATGAAATGAAATAATTAGTGAGAATCAGAAATTAAGTACAGATTAGATCAGAAAATTTTTATGACAAATAAACTGTTAAATGTTTATATAAGAAAATAGCTTTATCTATTAAAAATGAAAGCATTTATTCTATCGATACACTATACCTATCAATCTAACTATACATCACATAAATAATAATTCAGAATGCTTCTAAAATATTTTTTAAAGGTTATTTCTGTATTTTAAGAATACAATAAGAAGCAGAAATAAAATTCCACAAGAGAATAATAATCAACCATGTGATATATGTCATTAATGTATATAAGTTTAATTCTCCCCATCCCCCTCAGCTGGGTTTCATTTTTCAATTAATAAAATTTCAGAATTTCTTAACAAATAATTTGTTTAATTCAAACAAATATCTTCAATTATTAATTTTTATTTAAACACCACGTAATTAGCATAAAATAATTACACAGAGTTGACTTTCTTATACATTTTGCAGAAAATCTGTGCATTTATACCAAAATACAAGAATTTGAAAAATAAAAAACCAAAATATTTCTAAATTACTATACAAATTACCTATTTATACAACACACATTAAAATTTAAAATCAGTTTTATTTCAATCTGCAATACATTTGCAGTTTTTAAGAATTTTTAAATTACACATTTAAATTATTAAAATATCTCAAAATACTTATTAATAAAAAATGAGATTCTTATACCACAAATTCAAATTTAATCCATAAAAATCAAAAACATAAAAATATTATATGAGTTAAAAGAATAATAAACAAGATAAAATGTGTATTATTCAATTCCAGCTGTACTTTGATTACTCTTAGCCACAATAAAATTCAATAACAATAATAATAAAATTACTATTATTATTGATTCAAATTTCTCAGTGCATAGAAACATTTTTTGAGCATTATAAATGGGAATGCATATTTTAATAAAATAAATCAATTTAGAAAATTGAGCTTTAAAGACTTAAAATATACAAAAGAGAGATATGATACAAACAAACAAAAAAAAAGAAAAAAGCCCTAAAACAATAACTTAATAGGACGAAATTGACAATATAATAATACAGTGAGAAGTGTGTGTGTGGAAAGAGAGGGACATAAGATGATATTTTTTTATTTACTTACAGAAAAGTAAAAAATAAAACAATGAGAGACAAAAAAAAAAAATTTAGCAGATTAAGCATCATTTATAGTCACTGAGCTATTCCACAGATAATAACAGAATTTAAAAACTTTGTAGGAAACATCATTTATGCAGATCTTGTATATTTATGAAATATTCTGCAATAGTTAATATTTCAAATAAATGTCTTAAAAATAAAATGCACATTAATAAATTAAATATATTTGAGGCTGTTCTTTCATATTTGAGAAATGATTTCTACATATTTTTAAAACTTGGCACAATAATATTGTTTTTATGCAAAATCACCAATTTCTGCAATGGTGCAAAAAATCCTTTAGGAATGGATCAACTTAAATATAGAAAAATTTAACTGTATTTAATCAGTACAGGTGTTAAAAAAATACTACTAAAATTAACTCATACAAGTAGGGAGAAGCACCAAATAAAAGTCAGTAAAAGTAAAACAATAGACAATAAATTAAATTCCTATTTCCCATTTGATATATCATACACTGAGAAATTTGATGTTTCCTCAAACCAGCAAAACATGATTTGTTCAAATTATTTAAAAATGAGTTAACTGGTTTTACAATTTATCTTTTCATATAAAACCCTTATTCATAAATATCTAATTTAAAATAACTAAAACAAATCTTTTTATATAGATTAATATATACATAAATTTTAGACAAATATTAACAATTCTGTGTAAAATTTATAAAGCTGTACAAACAAGAAGACATCAACAAGTTAACATAAACCCGAAACTATGCAGTAGCTGTAGGATATTTGTTCAGATAAGCTGCAGGGACATAACCTTTTTTCCCATGTCGATCTTCAACAAACCACCATTCAGAGTTTCTATTTAAATCACATTTATGCAAAACGCGCACAGCTTGTCCTTTATTCAAATGCAATTGGTTGGGACCAGTTGGCGAGAAATCATACATACCGTAATAGAACTGGAAAGAAAATATATTATAACAAATTTTCCCACAGCATAAAAAATCTTAATATCCATATCAAGAAAACCTTAAATATTTATACTTCTCAATTTTAAATTAATTAATAGAACTTTAAAACTTTGGTTGTATTTTTAATTTATGATAATAAAATATCAACAATTTAAATTAAAAAAGCATTAATTGTATGATTTTATATATATATATATATATATATATATATATATATAATGAATTTTTGTTTGTTTGTATTTTATGCACTGCCGTCCCATTGAATTGACTATGATGAAACTTGGCCAAATTTTTACTTGCACTTGTGCAAAGGTTATAGGCATAGTGCAATTACTATATCTAATATAAAAAAATTAATTTTTGCTTGCTCACATTTTCTACACTGCCGTACTGTTCAATCAAATGCAATGAAACTTGGCCAACTTATTGCTTGCCCCTGAGCGAAGGTTATAGGCATAGTCCAGTTATTTTCGAAAACTGTACCGTTGTTCATCCAATAGCGTACTGATCCAGTGTGTATGTGTATATATATGTTTAATGAATGTATTCATTCTCAACAAGAAAATAAATAGATATCCTTCTTTCTATTATTGTTCCCAACTAAACAAGATAATTATTTCAAATGATATTTCCAAAATTTATTCTTCCGCGGCAACAACGTTTATAGCTAGTTTATATATATATATATATATATAGCATTTTAAGGAAAAGATATGCAGGCATTATTTTTTAAATACTAGGTATATTTTTAAAATATTATTTTAGTTTTACTAAAAGTAAGTAGTTTTTAACTTTATAATGGTGTTTTGCTATTCTATGTTGGAAATTGACAACAGTTATTCAAAATATTTAAATGACATATTCACATGTTTTGATAATGGGAAATAAATTGCTTGCTCAAAGGCAAGAAGCCTGATTTATGTCTCTTCTTAAAAGTTTTAATGTTAGTAAATATACAAGATGAATATTACTTTAAAACAAAGAGGAAAACAAGTAGATTTTTAATTAAAAAACATTTTTTTCAAATATTTAAAAGAGAAATATGCAGATATTGTTTTTAAAATAAAAGGGTTATCATGACTAAATCAAATATATGATTTCCTGTGATGTTTACAAAAATTCCATTTATTGCTTAAATAATTATAAACATAATTAATTTTATTTTATTCTAACAAAATGCATAGCAAATGCAACTTTTGAAATTAAATTTGAATTACTTTCGACAAATATTATTTTCTTTTTCTCTTAAAGGATAATAGAGATTTTGAAGAGTGTAATTCATCCAATTATATGCAACTTAGCAGTGACAATTTCTGCATTATTTCAATGTTCATATATGTTCATAAAAACAAATAAAATTCCATCTTTTTCAAAACAAGGAGCAAACTTGTACATTATTTTTCCATTTTTAGCATAATTTTTAGTATATAGTTATACAACTTTAAGAAAAATTATACATTAAAAGTATTAATTTATAAAAGTGATGCAAATAAATCTCTAAAAGTTATTGAAATATTCATTTGTCTTTAATGCATTGGATAATTCTAATGCTTCCACCCATGCATCAGAAATGACAAATATATCTCCATAATAATTGATCAGAGTTTCAAATTTAATTTTCTAGAATTATATTTAAACTTATTTTAAAAACTATATTTTTTGTATTATTTTTACTGATCACATATATAAAAAATTTTAAGACATGTGAAAAATATCTTATTGTTACTGGTAAAGTTTCATAATAAAAAAATTTCTGCCTTTTTTTTAATGCAATCCTGGTGTAAAAAAAAAAAAAAAAAAAAAATCAGGAATGTAATTTTTTAAACATTTTAATAACTACTAAAGCACTATTCCAAACAGAAAAAATAAAAATGCAAGCAAAATGTCGGCTTCATTTATAAAGGAAGATTTTGAATAATTATAATTTACCATTCATAATCAATGCACATTTCAGATAAATCAAAGTAATTAAATGCTACTGTGATCATTCTGTCACCTAAAAATCACTGTTTCTCAATAAAGGTTTAAGCTGCAAGCAATAGAATAAGCCCATAATCATCTCTAGTCCAAGTAAAAATTTAACTGAGTTGATATCTTAAAACTCCCTATAAAAGCAATTTAAATTATATATTTCCTTAATTTGTCTTAATATAAATATATCACACAATTCAACAAATTTCATTCCAATAAAAAACTATACCAAAATTCACTTACTTCGTTGACTTCACTCTGTGAGTGATCTTCACTTGGCATTTGATCATAATTAAAATCTTCTGGAATATCTTCATACCTATGTGCACTGTACAACTCATTGAAGTTATCCAACACATTATCATAGCAGTTTTGAGCTGACTGAGATGTGGCATATGGGTCAAACTCAGCAATTATATTGTCTGATTTTTGAGGGACATCTTGATTCCTCATTAAATCCACATTGTTCTGACCTCCACCTCCAAGAGATTCATACACTTCTTCATATCTGTGATCAGGTTCACATGGAAGAACATTTTTATTCATCAGAACATTCGATGGGTTCTGTGTGGGAAGAGTTGGAGCAAAATTTCTAGATTGTGGTTTCGGTGATGCCTGTGTTGTAGGAGGGTATCTAGATGGGGCAACAACTCGTAATGATGGAGTAGGAGTGGGTGCTGGCCGTGTTGGTTGAATGGAACCACTTTGTGGATTCTTCTGAGCAGATGACTGTTTCTGGGGCACAGCATATGCCTCCTTTATCATGTTGTTTTGAGAATGCAATGGAGAAATTTTGAGAGTGTTCCAATCATTTGCTGCTGCTTGAGGTGACTGACTAGATAAGTTTGGAAGGAATTTAACCAAGCATTTAGCAGGAACAAAACCTTTGGCTTCTGTTAAGAAATTGAGAAAATTAATTTGAAAATGTGTGGTAAAAAATTGTTTCTTTTGAAACTTTAATTACAAATGCAACTTTTATTTTTTAAAAATAGGAATTGCAACCAAGTAGAAATATCAAAATTTAAACACATCAACAACAGCTGATTTGAATTCATATCATAAATTCTGATACTATTTAATCCTATTTCATCATGCCTGATGATAAACTTTGCATCATCAAATGATGTAAGGCTTCTTTACTATAACATGAAAAATAGCATTTACTACTTTTTTAAATAAAATGTTCATTTCAAAACTCATTGTCATTCTTAATTATAAAAAAATACCTTCTAAGTTTAATGACAGCAACAAAAAAATAACTGATCAGAAAACATGAGGTAAACAGAAGTAACCATGGTTATTTTAAATTTTCTAATTTTTAAAAATAATACTAATAAATGAAAGAAGCATATATTTGTAAACAATGATAATGAAATTAAATACTGTGTCTTACCTCCATTATCAACAAACCATTTCAACTTTTTACCCATAGGATCTTGCTGTTTGATGACACCAACAACATCACCTTTTTTTAAACTAATATCCATAATATCAACAGCATCAAAATTTTCACAAGCGGTATAAAGGTCTGTATGAGGATAGATTGATTTCACATGAATTTTTTGCCCTGGGGACTGAAACAGTAAAATTTTAGTATTTATCATCATGGAATGTTAAGAGAAATTTTTTAAAAATATACAATTATAAACGAAAGGAATTTTTAAAAATTATTTTAAATTTGTGAGCTAGAAATTTGTAAAGTAAATTATAAAAATGAGAGAAAACAAAAGTTGAAATATGTTAACTTTATTTGCTTTAGATATAAACAAATATTTTAAGCTGTAAAAGAGTCTGCAATTCTGTTTTGTACAGTTTTATTATGAAAACACACTTTTCTCAAAAACTATTGTATGTTTGCAAAGGTTGAAAAACGTGATCTGAAATATTTCCACAAAGCTGCCAATTCCTTCCCTGCTAAAATTTCTTCTTGTAAAGATCAATCTTTGCAATAACTTGTGCATTTTCATCAGTTTTTTGCAATGTCTTCATATTATGAAAAACTTTATAATATGGCATACTTCATAAAATATTCAGCATTCACAATTCTTTATCAATGTAGGGAATATCAAAAAGAATTTTACTCTTATCATTCTGCCATTTTGATATGCAGCACATTTAATTGATTTTATAACAACTGCAATAATTTTTGAGTCACAAAATATAGTAAAGAAAGACTAAAAAATGCTAAAAAAATTGAGAAATCTTTGCCATATAAAATTTACCTTTCATAATATGAAGAGTAAAAAACTGATAAAAGTAATAAGCCACTGAAAGCCCAAATTCTATAGACATTCTATTGTTGACTGGCGATTCAACTGTGAGTAATTTAAAATTGAAAAGAATATTTTCAAATACAGTATTCGAAGCAATTTTTAAAATCATTTAACACAGAATAATTGCTAAAAATCCAAAAATGTTTGAATAACTTTAATGTGTTATAATTAAAAGTATTTACATAAAATAAATTTCACTGTCTAGAGGCACTTGTAGATTAAAGTAATGAATGGAAGGCAATTAATTTTTAAATGTAAAATGTGGAAAACTTGAAATGATTAATTATTTGGGGGAAAAAATAGAAAAAGAAAGATGAAAAAATAGTAACAAAACTTTTGTTGCTATGGGAGATTTTTACTTCGTTGGATTAAAAAAAAAAGAGTCAATAATTAGAATAAGCACATAAAAAATCGATGATACACACCTTCAAAAAAACACATATAGAAATGACTGACATATAAATGAAACTTATAAAAATAATCGTTTATTAATGAGTATTAGGTCACTTGTTCATATACAACAATTTAGATTTGTTAATCTTCCTTGCGTATAAAATTGTGACTTTCTTTTATCCTATCAGATTCCATCTCTCTGTCCCTTTCACAGTCTGAAAAATGAAATTTTGTTTCATTCTGTTTGTGTATTAAATTAAGATAAGAGGAAAACAGGAAAAAATAATGTTCCCTTCAAATAGGGAAAATTATTTTACTTATATCTTTTTGTGTTTAATCTGATTGCATACAACCAGCAATTTCAAAACTACATTCACATTAAATTACAACAAGTGATATTATAAATATGATGCTTTTAGATTAAAAAATATATAAAGCCAATGAATAAGACCTAAACAAAGCAAAAAGTTTGTAAAATATACTATGTCAGAAAAAAAAAATTTCAGAGTCAAAACATTATTTGTTATTTACAATAATACATGCTGCTATGCTATTATTTCATTTGAAGACTGCAACACGAGCAAGAGAAAATTAAAATAATTAATAATAATAAATCTCATAACTGATTTCAATAACATTAGTAATTTTCCATAGAATTATCAATTAAAGAAAAGCAATATCCAGTAGCTTTGATTTAAACGAATAAATGCAGAAAAATAAGTAGGTCTTGTAGTTCATAAGTTCCTTTATCTTTGGTAATACTCGCTATAAACAATTCATAACAAAAAGCTCTTATATATAGGGTGTTTATTTAGTCCCGGATCCATTTTGATGTTTAATGACTCATAAAATAATGAAGATATAAACAAACTTATGGCATTTATTGATGGAATAACTCATATATTTTCCTTTTCAGGTTTGAATATTTTTACTTTTGTAAATATCATCTGCATGTGTGGTTAATTTGAGATAATTTCATTTTCCAGTCTAAATATCTGTACTTTTCTAAATATCAATTGCATTTTTCTCTCTTTTGTTTTTGGCAACTATTGAAATGTTATGTTTACTTTTGATGTGTTTGTTCTATGTAGTATTTTTGTATGTGATGTTTTATTCGAGCGGATATTAAGGAGAATGCATACACAACAAGAGAAAGCACAGATTTTATGGTGGTTCATAGAAACGAAAGTGATAGTGCAAGCACAGAGAAATTTCAGAAGAATTTACCAAAAAGATCCTCCATCCAAAAACAGCATCATGCGGTGGAAAAAGAATTTTCTAGAAATTGGAAGTATCGCAGATAAGAAACATTCCGGACGTCCTTGCACAAGTGATTTTGATGTTGAGCGTGTCAGAGAGTCATTTTTACACAATCCTAGAATATCTGTGAGAGCAGCAGCAACAGAATTGGATATGCCAATTTCGACGGTGTACAAGGTTATTAAGAAAAAAATTAAGACTGCATGCATACAAAGTTCAAATTGTTCAAGTTTTGGAACCGAACGATAGGCCTAGGAGGATGGCCTTTGCAACAGATATGCTAAGGAGGATAGAAGATGATGCTGATTTTCTAAAGCGCATAATGTTTTCCGATGAAGCATCCTTTCATGTTCCTTGCATTGTTAATCGCCATAATGTGCGCATATGGGGATCTGAAAACCCTCATGAATACCCTCAGGCACAAAGGGATTCCCCAAAGGTTAATGTGTGGTGCGGACTAATGCACGACCGAGTCATTGGGCCTTTTCTTTTTTACAGAAAAGACGGTCTCATCAGTCGTATACTTAGACATGTTGGAAAACTTCGTATTTCCACAACTAGAAGAGCTTCAGCCACATGTCTTTTTGCAACAAGATGGTGCGCCACCTCATTGGGGTACCATCGTTCGTACTTCTTTGAATGGCCATTTTCCAGGAAGGTGGATTGGGCGAGGAGGTCCAATTCCTTGGCCACCCAGATCACCTGGCATAACGCGGCTGGACTTTTTCCTTTGGGGGTTTGTAAAAGCGAACGTTTTCAGGAGGAGAGTGTCGAACATTGATGACCTAAAAGCCAGAATTACAACCGCAATAGGCTCTGTGCATGCCGACATGCTTGCCGCTACCTGGCGTGAAATTGACTATCGACTTGATATTTTCCGTGCGACGAAGGGGGCACACGTGGAAGTTCATTGACAAGGGTCATGAAACTTTTTGAGTCTATTTAACAATTTATGTTATTAATTTTAATCTATCTTTATAATTATTATTTTAATCTATCTTTATTATTTTATCTTTATTACACCCTGTATATATACAGTGGTGGCCAAAATTGTGGACATTTTTTGAAAGTTTCATGTTTTTCAACTTTGCGTGCTTGTAGAATATATTAATTTTCAATTAAATACAAATGTTTACATATCAAATTGAAGATAATTTAATGTAGAATTTAATAACAAAAACAGTATTACAATATCTGTATTACAAAAAAAGTTATGCTCATTTTAGTAAGATCTATCTTAGATTTGCATTTTTTTAAAGTGATACTTACACAATCAATACTTAGTAGGATAATCCTTATTTTTTAAGACAGCTTCACAGCGTCTTTTCATCGAGTGAACGAGTGTTTGGAGTTCATCTTTCATAATCACATGATGCCAAGAATCAATTATAGATTCAATAAGTTGTCTTTTATTGGATGGACGTTTTTTTCGTACAAGAATTTTCAAACGTCACCACAAATTTTCCATTGGATTGAGATCAGGGCTGTTTCCTGGCCATGGTATACATCTATGCCTTTATTTTGAAACCATGCTTTGCATACTTTTGCTGTGTGGCATGGAGCTGAATCCTGCTGAACAATAAATGGTGCTTTGTTGGAGAAGAAATCCCGGATGGAAGGTATCAATTTTGGTTCCAGAACAATTTCGATGTATTTTTTGCTATTCAGGATGCCATCAATCACTTGAATTCGGCCCACACCATTTGCAGACATACATGCCCAAATCATGGCATTTGTTGTTGTTTTTATAGTTGCTTCAATGCAATCAGGATGAAGCGCTTCACCTACTCTACGTCTCATGTATTTTCTACCATCACTACGAAAGAGCGATATTTTAGTCTCATCACTCCAGATTACTTGCTTTCATTGATTTTCTGACCATTTAATGTGTTCTTTTGCCCACTTAACTCGTTTTTTTTAGTTACTTTTGATTTAAATATGGTATTTTCCCTTGGAATTCTAGCTTGTAGTTCAAATCCTGATAACCTTCTTTTTTTTGTTCTTGAACTTACTGCAATACCCGCTGCATTCATTTCACATCTAATGGCATCTGATGAAATTTTTCTATCTTGAAGGCACAGCCGTTTAATTTTTCTATTGGCAGTAGCAGTTGTGCATTTTTTTTTTCTGCCTGATTTGCCCTTATTTTCCACTTATTTCGTTTTTTCATAACGTAAATAGAACTTTCGTACACCAGAACAAGTCACTGAACCACCAACTTGTCTTGCAATTTCAGCATAAGAGAGGCCATTTTTTCTCAATATGACAATTCGGCTTCTTTTTGTAGATGTCCAATCAGTTCTTCTTGTTGGTGTTGTTTGTTTAAAATTAGTTTATTTAAAAAAAAAGACTTAAAATATTCAAAAACAGCAATACTCTATTTAATTGTACTAGTATGCATCATTCTGCAAAATATTTCCACAACAATAACTCTTTTACCATCCAAATAACCTAAATTATAGTTACAGACATTTGATGGGTCCTCAGAACAGTGTTTGTGATTGGCTAGTACGCTTTTATTACAAAACACGTCATTATTCAAAACGATTTGTGTTTTGATTCATGTTTTTTGTTCTACTAAAATGAGCGTAACTTTTTTTGTAATACAGATATTGTAATACTGTTTTTGTTATTACATTTTACATTGAATTACCTTCAATTTGATATCTAAACATTTGTATTTAAGTGAAAATTAATATATTCTACAAGCATGCAAAGTTGAAAAACATGACACTTTCAAAAAATGTCCACACTTTTGGCCACCATTGTATATATATCTTTAATTATGTTTTCAAACTTACTTGACTTTTAACAACAGTTGCTACAGAAAGACTTGTTCCACTAGCCCTAGTAGCAGAATTTCGTTTTAAAGTATCTGTTTTGATACAGGAGTGCAATTCTTTTGGTAAAATAGTAAGTTGGCTCAAGTCATCCATTACAAGTGTATGCTTCACTTGGAAAGTATCCAAAATACTGCCACCTTGGCTTCCCAGAAGTAATGGAAGCTTAAAAATAAAATAATTTTAAAATACAATTCATTCTAGCCCAGATAATGTATTAATATAATGGAGCTGAAGTTGTTTTATATAGTGATGGATATTACATGATCTTAATATTAGACACATGGATCTTATAATATTGCAAGATGTAATTGTTCTCCATTTATGACTTAAGAAAAATAGCTACCATGAGTTTTTACAAACAATAAATTTTAAAAAAAAGCTTCAAAATTAATTATTTAAATTGACAAAAAATTAATTTGGCTTATGAATGACAGTTTTAAACTTGAATCTACAAGAACAATAAATATAATACAAATCAATACATTTAAGCACTTTTATCAATAAGTTAAGAAACCACATATATCAACTCTCATAAATAAATAAAATTATATAATTATAACTTTAATGACATATTTGACTAAATTCTTTATGGTGCTTGTTAGAAATCTAATTATTGATGTTCTTTATTAATATCACATGAACAAATTTAAATAATCAATATGATTTGATAAAACTATGATTCGTATGATTTTTGCACTGAGTGATACTGATCAAAAAAAAAAGTTATATAAAATATACATGACAATGTTATAAACAAAGTTCTTCCTTTTTGCAGTTTATATATTTATTAATACATATAAATTACAAAAGAAATTAATAAAATAAAAAGGACATATTAACATTAAAAATAATTTATGGTTTCAATACGTAGCAAATAAATATGAAAGAATTCATAAATTTAAGAACTGTAAAAATATAAATATAGTGTATGTACTTAAAAAGTAAATTATTAAGTTACAAAACATAGCAAAAAGTTCCATTATATAGTTCAAACAGTTTAAAATTAGATTACTTTTTTTTTTAATTTAATAATTGAAAGCATTTTCAAAAGTCATAAATCAATTTCTGATTTTTTTTTGAAACAACAAAATATTTTTGAGCCATTCATCAAATGTTAATCAGCAAATAACTTTGATTTGATTGTTTTTTTTTATGGCAAAAAGGTCAATACTGGCCAAGAACAGCAAATAAGTACATAAGACATATTAATATTTTTAAATGCAATATAATGACTAAAAAATGTATTTTAACAATTATAATTATTACAATCAAAGCTCATATTTAAAATTCTTTAATAAAGTTCAACATTTAAGATTAATTTCCAAATAATAAAATGATGATTTTAACACACATAAAAAAAAATGTCTACATTTTAAAAAAATTACTTACATCCATCAGACCGAACAGCAATTTAGTTGTTCGACCAACAAATCTCTTTTTTGCTTTTAGGAAGCACCGAATGCAATCATACAAAATTTCAACAGATAAATCACATAGTTTAGGAAGATCATCTAACAGTTGAGAGTTCAATGCTTCATATGTATTCTTTGCCATAATTTGATTATCTTGAAGCTGGAAAAGATTAGTTGCTTATACACATGAAATAAAATTAATGTAATTCAAATTATACATATAATTATAAGATATATAACATATATATATTAAACATGTCTAACTTGATTGATTGATTTTTTTTCTCTATACTTATCTGACATGATACTTTATCTTACAAAGAAATGTGAGTACTATCTTATACAGATACCAATATAGAATGTACGTAGTCTGTATGCAAACACATATTTCAACTGCTCCAACTGTTTTTTTTTTTTTTAAATCATTTTTTCTTCTGTCAACTAACAAATCAATGTATCTACTCAGAAACGAAGAATTTTTCAATATCACTAATCATAATATTCTTTCTATTGGTAGTTTAAAAAATTATTCAACCTGGCAAATATTTAAAGTAGTAAATAAAGACGATTATTTTATATTCAACATAAATAAAATCATTTAATCCAAAATTTAACTCTAAAGCTTTAGCGGAAAAAGAAACTAATAAAAATATTTTTAAGGAATTGTCATTTTTTTTTTCAAAATGTAAATATTTACTGAAATTGTTAGATTCATTTATGTCTTTTATTCTCTGTAAAATAACTCCACTAATTTAAAACTGTAATGCACTTATATAAATTGAATAAATAAATTTAATCATCTCCTCAAAGTGACTAAAGTTACAGCTTTAAAGGACTGTATTATACACACACACACACACACACACATACATTTCCCTAAATGTTAGTTATGTTAAAAAATAAACAGAGTACTTTTGAAATATTCCAGGAAAATACAATCAAAAAAATTTTTTTACCAAAAATTGTAACAAACTTACCATTTTAATCTTTGTTACATCTTTGTTCTTTTCTACTCTACTAGAAGCTGACTCATAATCCAAAAGTTTATCATATCTTTTCTGTATCAAATTTGTAGGACCTCCAAAGTTTTGCAACAATAATTTAATAGGGGAATTAATACTCCTTTCAATAGTTTGCTTCTAGAAATTGATTACAATGATACTTTTTAATAATAAATTCACATATTTTAAAAATTAAATTATAAATTTAAATTTTAAAAAGTACAACGCATGCTTACAAAGTTCTCCCAATGTTCTGTTAAAATAGTCCTATGAGTATTACGAAATTGCTCAACTTCTTTCTGGTTTTTTTTATCTTGATAAAATTCAGCAATATCTTCAGATATCTGGAAAGCAGTTGTGACGAGTTCCTAATAAAACAGCAATAATTATAAACTCTGCTTAACTAAACCCCCTTTTACCACAGTATTTTAATTATCAAATTTCATTATACACTTCATTTCAACTAATACATTTTCATCATAAAGGGAGAAAGAAAAAATATATTTACAAAAGTTTAATTTTAGGAGGAAAAAATGTCAGAAGCTGCATCTAATGCACAATTTCTTACCTCTATTTTCTTGATGTAATCAAACATGTCTTTTTGAAATATTTTAAGTGATTTTTCTAATGAAGTGAATCGTCTTTCAACTTTTTCAAATTCTTGATCTTTAATCTAAATTATACAAAAAAGATTTAAATAATCATTTCTTAGTAACTAAAAGAAATTATGTTTGATCAATATTAAGTAATACAATTACTTATTGTTATATTTGGTTCTGTGCACAGATAATTTCATTAAAAATAAGAAAATAAAATGAAAAAATGATCATAAAGAATACACATATTTGTCACTATTCTATTTCAAAATTATTGAAAACACAAATGTAGCAAAATAAAGAATAAATTTTAAAAAATACATCTGGCAAAAATTGCTATCTCCTTTGTAAAATTTATCATGTATGCAACAATTAAAAAGTCAATTAAATGTTACTAACAATAGCTTTATTATTATACTCTGATATATTGTGTGAATAATTATATGACAATTTTGACATCATATGTGTTATTTCTTCATATTCTAACACTGTTGTTTTTTCAACAGCTATTAACATAATTTGTTACCAGATAAACACACTAAGATTTGGCATTTTTATAATCATTCTTTTCCCTATATTGATTTAAATAGACAGATTTTGTTTATAACTACCTTGAACAGTATAGAAATGCAATCCATATTCCTACAATACAGTTTCATAAAAATACATTTTACAATACATTGCGAAAAAACAAAAGATCTCCTATCTCATGATTTTCATAATACAGTATGAATAGTTAAAATGTTAACCATACGCATTAAATTTCTTCAACACATTCATGTTGTTTGTGCTAAGGAATATAAATTTTGCGTAGCGACAATTTTAATACAACACAAAATAAAGATATAAGAGGATTATGCATAGATCATACATATGTTTTTACATACATATATTTATGAAGAAACAAAGTGAAATATATTTACCACAGTTTTCAGGCCAAATGAGCTAGATATACGCATTCCAAATCTCGATGTCTTTTTTGCCATAGAATGAATGGTAAGTTTAGATATTCTTTCAGAAAAACTAGTACCAGACTGTTTACGATACTTGAAAACTATAAAATGCAAAATGTTTGTGTAAATACATTTACCAATGAGATTAAGTCAGCCTTTAATTAATAAAAATATAATATAAGAGGGAATTTTTTCTGAGCATCTAATTTATTACAACTAATTTTTTTTTTAAATTCATTCAAAACAAGCACAGAAAGGGCATTATTACAAATTTTATAAAACAAACATTAATTTTAATCTTCAAATTTGTATCTGGAAATACAACAAAAACACATATTCTTTAGAATTTTTTATTTAATACTTGTTAACAGTTACAAAGATTAGATTTTAAATTAAAATCTAATTTTTTAAAAAGGTACGAGTGA
This sequence comes from Argiope aurantia, assembly GCA_026543865.1. Taxonomy (NCBI): domain Eukaryota; kingdom Metazoa; phylum Arthropoda; class Arachnida; order Araneae; family Araneidae; genus Argiope; species Argiope aurantia. Next base: position 375,256 of record JAPMOR010004592.1, read on the forward strand.
AGCATTTTATTAAATCAATTAAATCTATTGTAGAGCAATTAAAAGCATCGTGTTGATGTATTCCAATAAAATGTTATACATTCAGAAATTTAAATATATAATAATTATTTCCATTTTTATGACATGATATTATAAATTTTTATGGCAAAAGCTTTACTGTAATGAAATGAAGTTAAATTGAAAGTCACGATTTTTAATGTAAACCTCAAGCAAAGAATTATCAATTCCTCAAAACAACAAAAGAAATAATAAATTACAAAATATCAGTCATTTTTAAAGTACTGTGAACTTACTGATAAAAATAAATTCCTGCATATTAAAAATTCTAATAGTTACAACTGAAGCTCCACAAACTGTCAAGCACTTCTACAAAGATAAATTAATGCAAATGAAAAATTATGCATCTCAACCTCCTATTTAATTAATTTACAGTTAACTTTGAAGCACAGTACAGTACTTCACAAATAGTAAGTTGCAATTCTTATAGCAAAAGAAGGAAGGAATATTTGAACAAATGAAGAATCATTATTTAAATTATTTTAATTGCAAGCAATTTGACATAAACAGAAGATACAATTAATCCTAAAACAATGTACAAGAAAAGAAAGTCTTTTTAGAAGATATGCAAGGAAAGCAATCTTATATCTGTATTTCACACAAGAAGAAAATCATGAACACTATCAGAAAACTATCCAACTTAGTAATTTCATATAATATACATTTAGTTAATTAATTTTCAATTTGCCACTTACTACAAATATGACCATTTTAAATTTGATAATGCTTCTTGCAAATCAGAGTTTTAATTGTTATAAATTAATTTTTCTGATAGAAAAATTAGAGAATAAATGCAAATTTACCCAAATCCTTCTTTCGTTTGAATTCATTTACAGCACTAGCAACATCAGTCATGAGATTAGTAGCTTGGAGCAGCCACTGTTTATCAGGATGACTATCTTCAGTCACCTGTAAAACAGAAAAAATAACAGTACATAAAAAAAAGATGAATAAAGAAATGAAACTATTAATATACTAGCCATAATCAGCAATCAGCTACTACATCTATCATATTCATAAAAATAACTGAGATAAGTTAATTTGTTTATAATTTGCAAATAGTTTGATTTATTCATTAGTTTTATAATTCATTACTTATTCTAAATTAAAACTATTCAAAAAATATTACAAATTGAATTATAGTAACAACTAAATAATTTAAAATGTCATAAGAATTAATACAGAGGAAAAACAATACCTTATTGAAAAAAAATTTCTGAAATGATTTTTTTAATATCTATTTCATCCTATTTTTAGGTATTGTAATTATTTTTATTAAATGATGTATATAGCATATAATTCTAAATCAGTAAAAAATTAGTTTATTTAATCAAAAACAACAATAAATCTTTAAATATCTAGTAAAACCAGAATAAAAAATGTTTGCTGCAAGATGGAAATAAATGCATTACATAACCATTGGAGTTTTAAAAAAATGTAGACTATATTAATAAAAATTCATGTTAAATACAAGTAGTTGAAAAATTATTAATAAAAAAATATTTTAAGCAGCTGCTTTATATAATGCTTTGGCATCCATTTAAAGAAGAAAAAAAAAGTATTTTTTTAGGATTTCCCCCACATTCACCCACTAAGACAGATTTAGCATGGAATATAAAACTTTGAATAAGATAAAAATTTGTAAAAATTAAACAAAAAAAATTAATATATTTAAAATATTATCAATGGAAAAATATTTCTTTATTGTCTATACTTATTTATACAAAAAAAAAATTCTGAAAAAAAAACATTTTTTTTACATGTATAGAAAAATAATAAAAATAAATACAGAAAAATGTGAAAGGCTATTAAAAAAATAGGCCAGTTTATAGAGTTAAAAACTAACTATCTTTACCTTCAAAAGTTCATTTAAGAGGAGAGGATATTTCAGAATTCTCTGAACTGGTTTAATCAACATAGCAGGAAGATCAAAACAATTAGTCTGGCGTTTCATTATTTCTACTTTATGTTGCAAGTACTGACCAGCTGCAGAATGAGGATCAATCTGAAAAAATACATAAAAAAATAATAATACACAATATAAAACTATTGTAAACCAATGCAATATACAGCACACACAGATACAACTACATATACAAAGAGAGAGACCGGGCCTTAATCAACAAACATATATATATATATATATATATATCAAAATTTTTGTCAACATGACAGATAATTTTAATATTTTACAACCAAAAAATAAAAATATTTAAACAGTATCAGAATGTATAAAATTAAAAGCATTTCCCACATACCTTATCTATCACAGAATTCACTTCATCATGGTTCCGACAATAGTGACCATATACTTCTTTCATTTCATCACTTAAGTCTACAAAGCATTCACCTATCCAAAAAATTTCCAGATTTAAAAAACAGATGAGATAAAATGGTATAAGAAGCATAAGAATATTAAATCAATGCATTAAATAATAGTAACCTATTAAACCAGTAGAGGTAGAAACTTTTTGGAGTCTTTTCAAAAGTCGGCTTGCAACATCAATAACTTCTTCAAGATTTCCAAATAAAAGTGGAAAATTGATTCCTCTTTCCTAAACAATTTTTTTAAAAAAAATCACCAACCATCATATTTTAGTAATGCCTTTTAAAAAAAACAGAATAGCATGCAAGAGAACATATATATATATATATACTGGTGTGCAAAACTTAAGCAATAATGTAAATTTTAAGTAGGTGTTAAGTATACATTTGTTTAAATGTTTTTATAGATCTATATATAAACATGTAATTTATATACCTTTGCTTCATTTGGATTTTTTAAAAATATTTCTTGAAGCAATTTTAGATCAGATAAGTAATCTCTTTCAGTCTGCAAAATTTCAGTGATGATACAATCCCGTTGTTCTTTCATCTTTCTCCTGAGAAGGGAAAAGAAAAAAAAAAAAAAAAAAAACTAATTTAATGTGCAAATTAAACTTTAATTAAATTTTTTTTAATAATTAGTAATTAGGACCTTTACAATTTAATACTGAAAAACAATTTTGAATACAAATTATTGAAATAAAATCATGACATGACATAGGTTTGGAACAAAAGTAGCTAAAATTTATAAAATAATAAATTCTGCCAAATAAAAATTTTAAAAATTAAAATAAATATGATTAACTGAACAATAAAATGAATAAATTTTACACAAAAGATATTATAAATATTGTAGAATTAATACATACAAGAAAAATCTCTTTTAATTAAATTGAATTTTACTTTTCATTTGAAAAATCAAATTTTCTCAGGAAAGATAAAATTCAATTCCAAAAACACTGAAATCGATATTTACTTGAAAATATATCAGATCTATCAAATATTGATTTTGTAATCCACACTAGATAATTCATTTGTACAAAAATTTAAACATATGTTTCACTTATATTTCACTTTTTTGTAACTGTAAATAAAAGTGGATTCAAAGAAAACACTTTAAAAAAAATTTCAAGCATTTTACACACACAGTTTTTCCAGTAAATATTACTTTCCTTTCAGCAGCACATTAAAATAACAATGGTGATTGTAAGATATTTTAATATTATGATTTCACTCTACTTTTAATAAATAATGTAATTTATATTTATATTTCATTAATAATAAAATATGCTAGATTATTTTACTTATAATTCATTAAAGATATGAATTATTATATAATTTTTGAGCTTTGAAGGTAATACATTAATGTAGCTAATATAAGCTGTGCCATCATATTGATTAATAGATATTTAAGTGATTTTTTTCAACGTAATTAACTTTATGTTTTCCATTTTCAATATACTTGTAAAAGAATTAACTTTACTATTAACTACCTATAAGAATAATTACGCAACACCAAAGCTATACCGAAGAAGATAAAATCAGAATTAGTAAGAAAATTAGTTGTCTTCTGGGGGCTTTATGAAACAAAAAAAAGGTTTGGCCAAGCAGCTCTTAAATACTTAATTGAAAGTTAAAATCAGCATGGGAAAAAATTCAGTTTGTCATACTAACGTAAATTTATGTCCAATACATAAGTTTAAGTGATTAAACCAAGAAAATTAAATCATAATAAAGCATTTTATTGTAAAAAATCTATTAATTCAAACAGATATGTATATATATATTATTTTCTCTAAATCTTTTGAGGTATCAAAAAAATACAAATATAAGGCTTATAATCCTACATTTAACATTTTCCCCAAAAAGAGATGAATTCATTGCTAACGTTGTTGAACAGTGTTATTGCACTGAGGCACATTACAAATGCTCACTTCAAGTGATGAAATATGAAAGCTTGTGTTTTGTATTGGTTTAAGGTAAAAAAGTTTAGTCTGTATATATATTTCAGTAAATTGAGCTCATGTTTGTTAATAAGCATCCTTTTGTTGAGAACCATCCATTTTTTTTAGGTTTATTTCTCTTATGATTATAAATACATATACATATTTTATGTTAGAAAAATTAGATACATTGTTTTTACTAGAAAAAGTTTCAAATTCTGCTGGTTCATTAACAGAAAAAAAAAAAAAGAAATGGTTATAGCAACATGAGTTTAAGAATTAGTTCAGAATTATGCAACCTTCTTGTCTCCATTTATTTAAGAAGACTGAAGAGTGCAGGGTGGAACAATAAAATAGGAACAAAATATATATTCTTCATTCACTTTTTTCTTTTCAGTTAAATTTCACATTCTCCTAATTTTTTCAAAAAGAACATTTAGAAACAAATTAATAAACAATAAAATGCAACTTAATAAATTCATACAGAGATTCAGTTTTTTACAAAAAGAATTTTACTTTTTCTCCTCTTCTCTTCTTTTTAATTCTAATTCCTTCTTTCTAGCAACTTCTCTTTCTCTTGCTTCACTTTCTTCAGAACTACAGTTGCCACTATTTTCAGAAAGTTGTGCTTTGAGATTAGCTACATATGGATAAAATATATCAAAGTAATTATTAATAAAATAATGTATAAATTTAATTAGAACAATGAAATGTAAATATTTTCAAAAAGAAAAATGACAAATAAAAAATTAATAATACTCTATTATTATTACCAATTTTTTTCCACATTTTTTTTAAAAATCAGTATACTGAAAGTGTTTTTCTATTACAAGGCTTATTAAATAGCCCTAATGATTAGAAGAAAAAAAAATAATTTTCGAAATATACCCTAGACATTTAAAAGTCACACAAAATATTTCATAACATAGGTTTTACAAAACATTTCAAAACAAAATTTTAAAGTTTAAAGCAGCCTTCATTTTATATGTGTGAATGGAATAAATCCTGATACATATACAAATATTATTCTCAATATTTCTGTAATATAAGTATTATAGATTTTAATAATGCATAATATGTATATATATATATTAATTTTCTTAAATAGAAAGTGGGTTATACTTTTGTTTAATTCAGAAAGAAAAGTCAAATTTAAAAAATATATCTCAAAGGGTTTCAATAAAAATAATTTTGTTTTTCAAAATTGATTGAAAATAAAAGGAACAAACTCAAGTATTTTCTCTTACTCAGATTCAAACAACAAATTTTGTACAAAGCGTTTTTGCATCATTTTATATGATTTAAGAAAATAACATTATTTGCCATTTTATAAGATTCATGTTCTCAATTTCATAATTTTAAAAAAACTATTGAAAAAACAGAACTAATAACATATTTATAATATAATACAAACAAAAATTAGACAACATTAAAAATATTTAAATAAGTTTAAAAAAAAGACTGCATACAAATTTCTTGTTGAAGTTGTGTGATCTCTCCATTAAGCTGATTGAGTTGAGTTTTCATTTCATTTGAAACAAAATTGCTATTGCTCTGCCCTCTTTCATTTTCCAATTTGTTCTTACATGCATTACGAATCTGAAAGAATATCATCATGTAATTTTCTTTAATATTGTGAATTTAAAGGATAGCAAATTCTTGTTATTTCTTAATTTCATTAATTATTATTTGAAAAACAACTTATTTAAAAAAATGTAATAATATGAATGATCAAACACAACTAATTCTTATTTTGATAATCTTTCCAATGTGAAATAATAGAAACACAACAATACACAATACAATAGTTCTTTCCAAAAAAAGAAAGAAAAAGAAAACACACACACACACACATTATATATATATATATATATATATATATATAAAGGAAGTTTAAGGAAGTTTTTCTTTTATAAGGTAAGCAATTAATGCTTATTATTACAATATTCCTAATTTTTTCCCTGTAAAATAAGTATAAAATTCATTCAAAATACTACCTTTATAAAAGTTATTCTTTCGCTAAATGTTTTTTTAGAAGATTCATGCATTTTTATAACTTTAACAACAAAATAAAGATCTGACAAAATATTCATCATTTGCTAGAAATAAATAAACAAATATCATGACCATAAAACTTTACTGTTGTTTTTAGTTCAAAATTTTGGTCTAATACAATCCTAAAAATACAAACATTTTAATTGCCTTAAGTAAAAAAAATCTTAGAAGAATCTTTTATTCATCAATTATATCCATGTTTTGTTGGTTGCAGTATGTTATTTGTACAAATGGTAAAAATAATATATGTTAAATTTGAATGAAGAAAAAGAATCAACTACATCATAACTCTTTGTAATGACATCTAAACAAAATTAATAAAAGCCATCATAAAAACAACTGAAATAAAATATAAAATGCTAAAAATTAGAGGGGGAAAAAAAACTCAAAATGCCAATTCTCACAGAATATCATTCAAACACGTTTCCTGAGGTAACAAAAAAATTAAACATATATAAATTATATCAACATTTTTATTTGTATACATACTTTCAATGTTTCTTCCTTCTTTTGCAATTGACTTTTCAGTTCATCCACACTAAGTCCTAAAAAATTATTCATTATTTTTATAAAAGCTAAACACAAATAATAATGTCCAAAATAACAGTCTTTAAAAAATAAGAATAAAAAAATTTTAACGAATAATGAATAAATAAACTGAATAAATATTAATGAAATAAAGCAACAATTTTGTTAACTACATTTATTTAAAAAGTATGCAAAATAAATAAAAATTTTAAAAATTAATTTATTTTATAAATTAGTACTTTAAATAAGGATAAATTAAGTATATCTTCAAAAATATAAAAAAATAAAAAGGTATTTATTTATTTATTTTACTCTTACTTGAACAATAATTATACCATAATTCTGATTTACTTCACATCAGTGAGGTTACTTTGCACCCTTACTTAATGAATGTATGAAACCCTACATGCTTTAATTTTAAAGACAAAGAAATGATTATGGATAAGAGATTGAAAAGTCCCCCCTCCCTCCCCTTCACTTTTAGACAATTCTGATTTATAAGTTAAAGCATGTTAAGCATATCTTAACATGCTGTAACTTATAAATAGCTTAACATACTTTAACTTACGAATAACACTATCTGCAACACAGAAAAGAAAAAAAATAATCTGAATATAATTTAATGCTAGTTAAAAGACAATAAACTTAGCATAAATTTGATTATAATATTTATATAAATCATAGTAGATTGTTAATTTGTAATTAGTTTTGTTCTGATATGGGATAAATTTGCATTTAAAAGAAAGAAGATTCTTTTGCATTATAAAAATGTAAGAGTAAAGTAAGATGTTTTATTTTCATTTATTTTTGACATTTTTAGTATTGAATGACAATGAGAACATTATAATTGTGAGAGCTATATTAAGGATGAATAAAAGGTATTTGTAAATATATGTATTAATATATATGCACTATATGCTTTTCTTATATCACCTCGCTATAAAAGTTTATACATAGAAAGGCAGAAATTTTCTGTCAGCAAACAATTTGTTTCAAAGAAAGGCAACCTGATAAATTGAAACTTGGAAGTTTTCTTCAAGGGAAAAAGACTGTTGCAGCTGAAGGACTTTGATATTCCAGTCAAATGTATACAACTTAAAATAATATTAAATGTTTACCTTATGAAGAAATATGTGCTAGAAAATAATTTTTAAAGACATATCCAAAAATGATTGGATAAAGGTTCTCTAATGTATCATTCTGTTTATTACAATCAGGCACTTTTTTTGGATATTTCCATCTGGTTATCCATAAATGTCTTAACATTGCACTGTAGCAAATTTATTATTACCTTGCAAAGAATATCACTGTAAAGCTTCTCCACTTTCACTGTAAAGATTCTAGACTGTAAAAATCTATCAATGTAAAAATTCTAGAACTGTTAATATACTTGATCTCCACAGCCTTAGATGCCCTCAATCTAAAGTGTTACAATTATAAAGACACAGACATTATGTTGCCTTCAGAATTCAAAAATGGGCCTCACTCAAAAGAAAATCTGTCAGAGGTTTACAAATGTTTCATTAAACTCTGAGTTATAGTTGTAAAAAAATCATATTTGTTTAACTGAGAAAGCAGAAAAAATCATACTTCAACCAGGTTTCTAAAATCAACCTGAGCATTCATAATTTTTTTAATATATAAAGTATTCAACAGCAATAAAAATACATTATTTAGCTAATAACCAGATAGTAAACAACAATGACAATAAGTCACTAATATTTATATTCCACTAATATCCATGTTCCATTATCATATGATATAATTACACAAAATTTTACCACAATATATTCTATACTTACGCTCAGTTTCTGAACTACTATGGCTTGATACAGATACAAAAGACAATCTTGCTGAGGAGTCACAGTTATTCTGAGAAGAGAGATTTCTAGAGTACGAAATATTTGATGGAGGAGGAGGTCTTGCAGGAGTTTTTGTTATAGATACTAAGAAAAAATTGTTAATTTTTATGCTAATTTACCAAAAAGTTATTTCAAGTTATGCAGATAATCAATAATATAAAGGGTTGTAACAACCAAAATCTACTAAAAAAACTGTACAAAATTTTTTAAAATATATATTTTTTACTAAAGATTTATATTGTTTTAAGTTAGTTATCATTAAAAAAATGGTATCTAACAGAATATAATATAGAACATTCATAAAAAAAAACTAGTTTAAAATCTATGATTATCTTTGAAGACATATTCATTATGGAAAGCAAAAAAAGAGTGAAATACATTATAATATTTTTAACAATCTTAAAATATTTATTATTTAACAAATTACTTTATAATTAATAATATTTATATTGATTTAATAAGTTATTTGGATCATTCAGATTAAATACAAAATGATTAAAATAGATTAAATACAAATCTGATTGCATACTAATAAATTTTAACACAATTCACAAAATCTTTTAATATATAAATCTTTAGAATATCTTAAATACAATTCAGATTACATACAAATCTGAATACCAAGACTAATTATATAGAAATCAATTAATAATTATTAATTTAATAAATTAGTTTTATATTTTAATTATTAATTTTTTTAATAAATTTATTATATGTAGATTAACAGTATAAAATTCATACTTAAAGAATCTCTCTTTGAATTTTCAGTATCTATATTATTCCAGTTCAATAAATCACTGCTGCAAAGAAAGATTGAATAGAAAAATAAGTACTGTGTTAAACAATACTTTAAGAGAATAAACTATTGCTTGAAAATGATCATAAATAATGATCATTTTTTTATCTAAGAAAAAAACTGAAAAAAATAAGAAAAAAATGGGAATTTTTTCAAATCAAAAAGATAAATCAATTCTACATTGAATTTAAAAGTTAATTAATTAAATGTTTACATTAAAAATAATTTGAAATGAATAAATTTTAAAAGAATAAAAAGAATAGTCAAAAATGTAAATTAATAGTAAAATTCATTTAGCATGCTAAATCATATAAATTCAGCAAAATATTGTAGCACGCTCTGGAAATAATGCATCATATATCCACACTAGTAATTAAATACTCAATTAACTTTCTAAATAATTCTGATCCAACAATTTTAAGCTCTGAGAAATAAGTTGTTTTTTTTAATGGAAAAGTCTTATTTTTGGGGATACTTCACTATTAGTTCAGTAATAATTAAACACAGATGTTGATGCGAAATGACAAATTTCTGTCTGGCCCATGACTTATCAAATTATGCATAAGTATGCCAAATATAAAAGACATAATGATAGATAAGTGATTGATATACTTATTGAATTTAATAATGCTCTCAAACAACATAAAAATATATTTAAAACATATTTTTGTTTTTTAAATAACAGAAAATACTGCTTTTTATATGTTATTGAAGTTTTAAAATCTCAAGAGTCAAATTAATTGTATTTTAAAAAAATAGGCTTGATTGCTTTGGGCTGTTACATCAATTAAATTATTTAACAAAAGAACTTACCCCATATTGACATCAGGAACATTTTGATAGGTTTCTCTGGAAGATGGGAAAGAATTGTTTCTTTCTGCAATTTTCCAATCTTGATTTATACCACTATCATTAAACGAACTATTATCAGCCAATGTGGATTTATTATCATAGATATTAAATGAATTCACACTCGAGTCTGATGTGGTATAATTACTTTCAGAGTTATATGAAGACAAGTTTTGAGCGAAGGAAACTGAATTAGAATTGACACTTTTTTCACTTTGACTAGAAAAAGAATTTGAATTGGCAAAACTAGAAGAAGAATCTCCAAAAGTTAAATTAGAATTTTTCATTTTACCAAAATTATTATCAATAGCTACTGAAGAGTGATTAACTGGAAAATCATATATAGCACCCATTACTTCATTGTAAGAAGGTGGACCACTACCAATGATTTCTATATATGATTCAGGACATATTCCTGTTTCACCATTGTCAGTAACAACTTCATACCAATTACTATCAACTTTGCGAATAAGAGTTACAGTATCACCTTCTTTTAATGTAACATCACCTTCAAGCTGAGGATTGAAATCATATTTTACTCTACCATACGTATCTTCAGGAAATAAGTTCATATCATTATCATTGCCATTTTCTTTGCTTTCAGAACATCCTTCTTTTGATTTTGGACAATCAACAACAATATTAATGAAATTGGCTGGAAAAATTCCAACTTTTCCATCAATTTCACCCTCTAACCAATTATCATCAACATATCGTATCAAATTTACAATCTCACCACCTTGGAAGCTTAATTCATTTGCATATTCTGCCTTAAAAGGATATATTGTTCTTCCATATGGTCTGATACCACTATTAATGCAATCATATCCAGTATGATTGTCATTTTGAATAATGCTATTAGTAGAAGCAGTTGTAACAGGTTCAGATATAGAAGGAACACTATTCTCTGTTATAATGGTTACAAAAGATGCTGGAAAAATTCCTTGTCTACCATTGCATTCACCCCTAGGGCAAAAAAAGGAAAATGTTACATTTCACAAGAAAAAACTATACAGCAAAGTAATAACAGCATTTGATTTGTTTATTTTTTAATTAAGTTAACACATATTTACAGATGGAACAAGAAAGCACTCAATATGAATATCTGCTAAACAAAAGATAGATTTTCAGTGCAAACAATAATAAAATTATTGTATAAAGTTTGCATCCAGATGAGCACATAAAAACACTGCACTGCACATATATCTGACTGCAATTATTTTTATTTTATTTTATACGAATTTGCAAACAATAATAAAATTATTATACAAAGTTTAGATTCAGATGCACACACAAAAACAATGCATCTACAATCTGAATGCAATTATTTTTATTTTATTTCATATGAATTTATTTTTTATTACACATGAAGGACTAAAGATGCTTTTTTTATTGTTGATTTTCTTCAATTTTTAATAAGAAAAATTGCATTAAATTGCACTATCATGAATTCTATTATTATTATTTTAAATTGCTGCTCACAAAATGAAATTCATTTACTCAAAAAATAAGATTTCATATTATAAAATCAGAACTAAATATTTCATATAACATTATTTTAATATTTAAATTGATACAGAGTTAACAGTTAAATGATTATAAAGAACTGTGTTAATATAAAATAAATTTTAGAATTTTGTATGTAACTTCAATCATTATAATAACTTATAATTAAATGAGACTACATTTTTCAAATCAGTTTTTCATTTCATTTCATAAGGGTTTAGTTCTTTATTTAAACTTACGGAATAAAAGTTACTTTCTTTATAGATTTACTTCATGTGGAATTCGAATAAAATTATATTAAAATTCACAGATACTATTGATAAATTATTATTTAATCTTATATTTTAAAATGAGATTATTCTATTTAAAAACTAAATATTTTATATATCATTAGTATATAAAATATTTTGTAAAGATTTAAACACTTAAATGATGAAAAAGAATAAACTATGCAAAATATACAGCATATTTAAATTTTTTAATTAATTTCATATAAATCTAAATGTATACAGAAGCTAAAACCATTCATAACAACTTATTATTATTAGATATATAAAATTTTAATTTAAAATTTGCAGTAATTTTAAATTAAATTATATGTAGATTTAATTATATTGTCTATCAGTTAATCTTCCACTTTATTAATTATAATTTACAAAAAAAATGAATTAGAAAATATATAATTTTACCTATACCATCCTTTATCTACTTCTTCAATAATTGTGACAATTTCATCCTGATACAGATCCATTTCTTCATCAATTTGAGCTTTCAAGTTCATTTTCACTCTTGCTTTTAAAGCCATTTTTTTAAGAGAGCCAGATTTAGGAAGCAATTTTTTATCTATTTCCCAAACATGTGTTAGTGGAAATATACCACTTTGTTCTTCAATTTCCCCTCTCCACCAATTTGAATCAATAGCTTGCTTTCCAATAACTATATCACCTATGAAAAAAAATATTGTTTTAAGCAATTATACAGATTGGATCATAGCATTTATATACTATATATAGTTATATCTTTTCAGTTGTGTAAATGTTTTGAAACATTTACAAAATTAAAAACTGGAATACACAGATAACACAGATTTAAACTTTTCATGCTTACTTTAATACTTCTTAAAATGTAGCATGACCTCAAAAGATAGTTAATGCATATTTGTTAAGGAAAAGTAAGTCAAGCAAAAGAAGTAGCTCAAAGCAGGATTTCTTAAAATTTTTTAACTTATCTCCTCCCCCATCCATTTTTAAACTTCTTCACATACACACATGCAAATTAGCAAACATACATCTAAACTTTTGAAAACAAAAAATAATAATAATAAAGCACTATTTTCTGAGTAAAATTTTGTTAAAATTGAGAGTTAATTTGAGAATTATTAAATAGAAAATGTTAATTAATGATAACTATAAAAGAATTTGATTCAAAATAGTTATTTCATAAATTTTAATGAAATCTCTAAAAAAACAATATATATTATATATATAAATATTTAACTATTCTTACTTATGAATGCTCCAGAAATTTGAAACAAGGAAGCCCTACGATAGTTTTTGCTTATCCAAAATTTTCACATACAAATTCACAATACTAAGGAGCCACAATTTAAAAATCCCTAATTAAAGCAAGAAATTTCAATGGACCTATATAATCTTTGAAATTAATTTTAATAAACTGCTAATATCAAATTAAATAATAAAGTACTGAAAAATAAAAGATTTATATTTAATAAATCACTTAGTATTTTATAACATGAGCAAGCCATTATTGCATTTATTTCAAATGATATGTATGTTACATTTATGTGTAATGAATACATATATGACAAATATAAAATTTTCTTAATTGTCTCAGAAAGAATTTTAGGTTTAAAAAAAAGAAATTTAAACTAAACTAGGTTGATAAAAATAATTCTTTAAAACAACAAAATATTCAAATCATAATGTTATTCCAAATTTCTAACTTACACAGGTTACCGAAATTTTAAGGTAAATGGAACACCATGCTTTAAAATTAATATTAAAGGTAAAAGAAAAAAAATTTTAAGTTTTAACTATTTGCAAAGACATATTGGTGCTCTTTATTATTAATAATACACGAAATAAAAATTGAGAATAATATGGATGTTACATATTCTTAATTAATGCTGCACGTTTTGCATTATGTTCATGTTTCATTATGTTTAATTTCATGTGTACAGACATAATTAATGAAAGAAAACTCAAAGATTACATATATATGTATAAAGAGAGAGAGAGAGACCAATGCAAAGACCTGTCAAATATGTATCTGAAATTAAATTGTTATAAGCAAATGCAATGCTACATACAATTTATAACTCAATACAAAAATATTTAATCAGTAATAAAATGGGCCATGAAAGTGCATTAGAAATTAAAGCAGGAAAATATACTCTATATCAATTTAATAATAATTTCACATTTTAAAATGAATATAAAAATTACATTCTCATATTTAAGAAAGCAGAAGAATAATTTCATTTCAGACATAAAATAAGAAGACAAAATAATAATAGTAAAAGCATACAAATAAGCTTGAATTCGTAATACAAACAAAAATTGCAATTTCAAAAATTAACTTTCACCTTACTTTCAATATAATTTTAAAATTCTTTTTTAAGTTATAAAATTTAAAAATCAAATTATATTTAGAGAAAATCAATAGTCACAGGATTAAAATCTTCAGAAGGAAATATTTCTTACCAAAAATATATACTTTAATTTCAATACAACATAGTAAAATTATTTAACAATTGATAAAATAAGAAACTGTATCATTGTGAACAATAAAAGTTGCTTGCAACAAAATCTGTGTTTAGACTGTGGCAGCTGAGAAGGAAATGAGTCTTTCTTTTCCTCCTTATTCTTCTCTAATGAGACAAGAAAAATAGGAGGAAATAAGTATCTGAATATCTATTGAGGACAGCAGCTTATTGCCTCAAGCTCATTAGAAGTTGTTGCTATAACTTGTTAGGAATGAAACCATTTTTTCTCCCTTAGTTTCTTTTCATCTCAACAATATTTTAACCTGATCTTCTTAATATCAATTACATAATTACATTTTTTTTTTTTTTTTTTTTTTTACTGAATGGCAATAATATGTAGATACAGTTTTGAAGTACAGATCTCCTTTATCTTCAACAAAAAATATGTAAATTTATTGAAAAAAATATAAAGAACAAAAGAAAGGTAATTTTAAATCTGATTTTTAATCAAAATTACTTAGTTAAAATAATAATTTAATTTATTTTAATGCTTTTTCACATTAATATGTTTTTTTAAATATTCATTTTATTATAAGATACTTCATATAATTTCAAAAATAAAACTACATAATTTAATTATCAAATTGTTTAAAATTAATTGAAAAAATCATATTTTTTCATGTGTGTTAACACTCAAGCATATTTAAAATCTTCATATACATTTTCAACGTGATTTTTAAATATTTATATTGGCTATGAAAATATTGAAATGGGGATTGATAAACTTTAAAAACTTTCAAAATCATTAAAATATAAAAATAAGTATGCATCTGACTAATTTTTTCTATTAGAATTAAGAAACTTGTTAAACAAATTTTTCAACAAAAAAAAAGAAAAGAAAAGAAAAGAAAGGCTATTTCACAGATTCAATTATTAAAAATCATATTGAAGCCATATATAATGCAGACAAACAAATTTGATAATAATTATACTAAATATAAACTCATTTCACAAAAAGGAGAGTACATTTTTTTTTTTTTTTTAGTTTTAAAAATGATGGAAAAATAGTGTTTAGTAAAAAACGTTTCAATACATTAAATTCATTTCTAATCATTATCGAGTAAATTAACTTCCTCTTTACTTGAACAAAAACACATACTTTTTTGGTAATAAAAAAATGTTAAGGCTTTGTTCCTAAGTTTCTGAATTTATAGACAGATTACTTTCTATATTTAAATAAAAGTTTAATAAATGGAAAGAAAAAAAGCATAGGACATGAATAATACAAAAAATTTAAATAGGAAAATAGAAATAAAATGAGCATAAAATATAGTATAAATAAAATATTCACTGTGATTAGTTTTTTTAAAACACAAAAATATTGAAAATTACATCATTTATTTGAATTTTATTTTTAATTTTTTTAATGAATAGATACTTCCACAATGAAATTTTAACAAATAGTTTAAAATTTTAAATAGATATCAAAAGTTGCATTTAAAAATAAATTAAATTTAAAATCGTACCTTTTTTCATTGTTAGATCTCCATCTTCTTGAGCATAAAAATCATTAGACACAGCAAACAGACGATCCTCCTCAGAAAAAGGAGGAATTTTCACTTCAATAGTGAATCCAATAGGAAAGTTACCTTCACGATTATTAGAAACACCCAAAGACCACTGTTTATCGATTCTTTCTTTTACTTGGACTATATCACCTACTAGTAACGGCAACTCAGATGGGTCATCTGTAGGAAAGTCATAGACAGCTCTAACTAATCTGCCAGGCTTACCCTCCATATCTTGAAATTATCCTGTGTCAAACAAAAACATATATCATTCATTACAAATAATTTTTCTTCTTCGTATCTATAAGAAATGTCAATTATTTAGATAACAATTATAATGAATCATCATTTCTTTATTTAATATAATCAATATCAACTATCATGTAATAAAAATATGATAAAATAAATTTATCCTTCTACTTCAATTATTTAGAATCAGTAAATAAATTATAAAAATTACTCTGTGAATTCTAGATATTGATAGTTAGAGATATATTCCCTAAATAATTTTTCATCAATGTGATATTAACATAAATGAAAGTAGTATATAATTTATTCACAAGCAAAATTACAACCTTGTTTATGCACGAGTCTTATTTGGAAATCATTATGTTTCAATTATAGTATATTATGCTCACATACAGAAATGCTAAAAATAACTTATTTGTATTAAATACAAAACTCCTTAAATTATAGCCTATCACAAATTATCAGCTTTCTTAAGTGTTTACTACATTAAGAACCTAGGTTTTATATTTGAATGATACAACACTATAATGCAAATTGATTTTCATGTATCAAATAACAGAAATAGAAGATATCTGGATCATTTCATATATTAAAAATATTTTTATTATTATTCATCTGACTCTTTGAATTTAGCTAAAAAGGTTTTCACAGTTATGTTTTAGCTATAATGTTTATATCTACAATGCAAAATTATATTTTGACAATCGATAGAGCAATATAATTTAAATCAACTTCACAAAGACACAGAAAATTATGGATAAAAAGTATTTAAACAACAATCAACAATAATAATCAAACATCAATAAACATGACAAGAACAAAATCTCCAACAACAAAAAAATTCGAAATATATACTGAAAAGATTTACCAAAGAAGTCAATACAGTAAGCATGTTGATAACTAGTGATGAGAATTCTAATCCAATAATCTCATGGTTTAAAAGAAACTTTCTTAATTTTCAACAAGTTGTTGATTTACAAAGCTAAGTAGTAGAGGAACAAAGTTCTTATATTATCTTTTGATTTCTTCACTGATACCAATAGCAGCTATTAGGAAAGTAAATTTCTTCATCATAAAATATCTGGCAATGCAGTAAGAGAGTACCTTTTATCTAGTGTTGTCAACAGATTAATGGTAGTAGCAGGTTAGATTACAGTAGAATATAACAAAGTTAGGAATTAATGGACCAAGAATAAAATCTGTTCCCGCATTTTTTTTTATTTTACTTTTTGTCTAATTGAAATTAAATAACACACTGTAAGATGCTTCTTTAGAAAAATTTAAATTGTTTTCCTTATCCTCAGAAATATGAACAGAAAAAGACCAATACTGAGCAAAAGTTACTTTATTGCTAAGATACTTTTCAATGATCAAAATATGAAAGCAAAACAATATAATTAACTATATTACCTATTTTATTGACTATAAAAGGTTCCATCTAACTTAATTTTTTAAAATGTAAAAATGACATTCTATTGTTTGCATTTTTTTTTAAATGTACTAACTTATATGAAAAAGAATGTAAATGGCAGTAACTTAAAGTAAAATCAATATTTCAGTAAAAGTAAGAAAGAAAATGATACTATCAGGAAAAGAACCTTTTCAACTATAATACTAAACTTCTTGAAAAGAATATTTGATGCTTTAGCATGTCTACATTTTATGATATTCATAAAAACAAACTAATTACACAATCAAAATTTGATTTCCACAAAGTAAAAAAGAAAAATACAAAAATGGAAATTAGCATAAGAAATGTTAGTAAAAACAATCAACAGGACAATATATATACTATACACAATCCAAAATATTTATCATCATCCAAACAGAGAAATTATTAAAAATAGGTGTAATCAATCACATGCAAGAGGAGTACGTAATAATCAGAGTTTGAATTTTATCATGTGTGAATTAAATTAATGATTCAATATTAAATCATAGGAATGAAAATATGTAATAATGTATTTATATGTAGATAAATATTCACTGTATCTACATGACATTTTATTAATTTAAAACACAAACACTTATAACAACACTTAAAACACAATCAATAGTTTGAGAAGTTATTGAGTATAAAAGTTAATATTACAAAAGTCTGCTGAGTTTCATAATTTTCAGCCAACCGGACAATAAATAAAAAAAACTAGTGTTGTGGATTTTTAAGTATTTAATCAAATTAATCAGAGTTTACATTTAACTGCAATATAACAAACACTGATTTCTAAGCAAGATGGATTGAAAGAAATCCAAAAATTATTTCAATTTAATAACCGATGTGCAATTTATAGAAAAACACATTATTATCCTTCAGAATTTATTGCAAGAAAATAAAAAAAAATTTACAAGGATTGATAATTTAGAATCTAGGAAGTAATCTTAAACTAATATTCCCAAAAAATGTTATCTCCATGATTTCTGTTGTTTGTTTTTAATTTAAACAAACGGTATTCTTTTATTTTGCTGGAGTATTCGAGCACAAATACAATAAAAATAAAGATAAATTATTAAAAAGAATGGTAGAAATGTCAAATATATTTCAAAATAAGTTGTCTTCATATTTGCTTATGCAAATATTAAGATGGTTAAGAATTTATTATGTGAAATTCAGACTAATAAGACATTACCTTAATTTTATAAATATCTTTAAGTAAATTTCAGTTGTTTTAAAAAATATTTAATATCTAATTTAGAGTTCATCCTATTTATATATAAGGAACTCTGCTTTCCTAGTTTCATCTTTCATCGCTTGCGTCAATATTTACGAAACAATCCGCAGATGAGATGGAGTTACAATAGGAGTAGAAGTATACTTTTAAAGAAACAGTTTGTGTTAAAATAAATAAAATTTTTTTTAAATTAACTGATTTATTTGTAAACTTATTAATTAGAAGAAAAATAAAGCGATTTTTTTTCTATATAGCATTCTGAATTTGCAATTTCAACAATAGATGTTTAATGGAATTTCTATTCAGATTTAGAAGAGATTTTAAAATATGAAGTAAATTAAATTATTTTGTATTTAAAATGTAAATAAATTTTAGCAAAAGTTGGGGAAATTTAAATATCCTAAATATGTATAATATATAAGTATTTCTGTGTAGTATGCTGAATTAGTTGAATTGCTGTTCTAGTACCTGACATTTACAAATGCGCTCAAAAACAAACTGAAGTGATGTCAATCGGTCCTACCATTCGTTCAAGTCGGCAACATTACGTCCAGCGTGGCTGAGGCTGTATAAATTTTTAGATTAAAATTTTTAAAAACTAAAACTGAAAACATGACGAATTCAGCGATCTCTAAGAAACGAAAGGTATATTCATATTTTATGTATTACATTTCTTTTGGTTAATTTTTAAATAATTATGATATGAAGATGAAAGTATGTCGTTCAGTAATCAGAATTGGTAAGCCTAACTTACCATGCCTTCTTTTCCCCATCAAAGTTTAATAGATTTATATATATTTTTTCCCTCCTAATATTATATTGAAAATGTCTTTTAAGTTAAGAGTAATTTTTAAAATGTGTTTTTGTCTGCATTTGAAAATTTTATCTAAGAGTATTCATTGTGGATTGGACCGCCATGTTGTCTTGAAGATTAAAAATTTATAATTTCAAATAAAAATTTTATCTTCTGATTAATATTCACGGTTCAATGTAATTAATCTGTCCATGTTAAAAGAATCATTTACCAATGTAACTATGTTAACTGACCTTATTTGTTATTAAAAAAACCATGTGCTGATATTCGATATTGTTACACCTATATTTTATATTTATTAATTGTATATGTTTTTGAGAATGACAGTAATCGCAGTTCGATTAATTTTTAAGCCGTTTTATTGCTTTTCCGAATTAATAGTAAGGAATGTTTTCTGTTTTATACGAAATATTTTGACTCTTTAATGGTATATTTCTGTAATCTACAATACTTATTTAACTTCTATTGAAATTATACAGTTATATTAAAAATAAATATTCAGTTATTCATATAAGTTGCAAAATGTAGAATTTAAAAATATATTAGTTCATTCACCTAAGTTTTCAACACTATGTTAAAATTTTCGTGATGGTATATTCAGAATTTATGTAATTTTAATTCCCTTAATAATAAGTTGTTTGTCTATACTTTAAAGAGAACATTTAAAATATTCAGGTAGCCATAAAATCTTATTTTAAAAATAATTTGAAGTAGGTATTATTGAATTAGCATGTGTTAATGCTATTTTATAGGAGATGCATATATTTTAGGATTTAAAAATTGTATTGATTATAAACAGGACAAGCAATAAAATGCTAATACTTCATTGTTGATCATGTTTATATATAAGAAAAATCTGAATTTGATATATTGTAAGATGCTACAGTACAAGTATTGGTAGCACATTAATTATTGTTTTTAAATGATCTGATATGCAAACTCATATTTGAATGTTTTTGTGGTAAAATCCTAGATGGGCCCACCTCTTGGTGACTTATTTGAAATCTCCCCAAGTTGACTACTAATTGAATATTTGTTATTATTATTTTTCAATTAAAAAGTTATACTTGAAGGCCAGAAATAATAATAAATAAATAAAAATAATATAAAATGAATAAATTAAAAATATTTAAAAGAATCTGTCTAGGTTGCCACTTTGGTGACGTTATCGCCACTCGTTTGGCGAGAATTCAAAAAGATGCCAAGAGGTGGGCTGTGCTAGGATCCACCTGTTTTTGTTTCTACCTTCCAATGTAAATCTTACTGAGGTGTAATTTTTTAATGTTTTCTTACTTAATCAGATAAAATATAATTCTTTAGAACTGTGAAACATTGTGGGCCAAAGTATACATTTGTTATTTGTGGTTGGTGTTTGATGATTAAATATGATTAGTTCTTATTGAAAATAATGAATGGAATAGCTATAATTAAATTACAAAATTATTTGCCCTTTTAGTTTGTTGCAGATGGTGTCTTCAAAGCAGAATTGAATGAATTCTTACGTCGAGAACTAGCTGAAGATGGATACAGTGGTGTAGAAGTCAGAGTAACTCCAACTCGTACAGAAATCATCATCCTCGCCACTCGAACACAACATGTTTTGGGTGAAAAGGGAAGGAGAATTCGTGAATTAACATCTGTTGTACAGAAAAGATTCAATTTCCCTGAAGGAACTGTTGAGGTAACTTTAATACTAATAATTTTATCTAAATATATTTGCATGTTTAAAGAATAATTTGTAAAATAAATTATATTTTAAATTTTAATACTTGATTGATGAATATTTTGATTGATTTGTTTTGTTTGTACTTACAAAGATTTTTTTGTAAAAATACTAGTCAAAATATTAGGTGTTTTTAATGGGTTTTATTTATTTATTTATTTTTTTTTTTCTTGCAGTTGTATGCTGAAAAAGTAGCTGCTAGGGGATTGTGTGCTATTGCTCAGTGCGAGTCTCTGAGGTACAAATTGATCGGAGGTCTTGCTGTAAGGAGGTATGTTAATTCTTTTTGTTTAGTCAGAATTTAAAATTTCACACTTGCAAATGGCTTTTTAAAATATTAATTCATTATGATCATATGTTTAATTTAATAAGATGTAAATTAAATTATGTTTATGTAAAGGCTATGTTTTTGAAAAAAAAACTTTTTATTTAAGAGCTTGTTATGGTGTTTTGCGATTTATTATGGAAAGTGGTGCCAAGGGCTGCGAAGTTGTTGTATCTGGTAAATTACGAGGACAAAGAGCTAAATCCATGAAATTTGTTGATGGTTTAATGATCCACAGTGGTGACCCAACAAATGACTATGTTGAAACTGCTGTTCGTCATGTACTTTTGAGACAAGGTATAATATTTTGATTTTTTTTCTTTCTGCTTGTGATATTTTTTTTTATGTATTGTAACTGTTCTGAATTCTTGATATACATTAAAACTATAATGACATATTGTGTAATGATTTGATCACTTTTAAATCGTTTAAGCTAAGATAAATTGACATGAGTGTATGTTGGAAAGGTGTGTTTGTGTGTGTAAACAGCTGTTTAAATTTATGTGAAGTCTGATTTTAGAGTCAGTTCCCTCCTACATTTCTCAAATACCAAGCTATTGCTTGTACCATATTCCAGAAATATGCTAATAAAATAGGTTTGGCCAAATATATTAGTTAATATCTATTGTTGGGTGTTTTAATTTTGAAAATTGTCATTTATTGTAGTCAAATTAATTTTTGTATTGGATATAAATCAAATTTGCATTTATAAAATGTTTCAGTATATTTCAATTTTATCTTCATATAATAAATATTTATCTTTTTCTTGAAAGTGCGAAATGTAGACTATTCTTTACCTGAAATGGCTCCCTCTCCTTCCCATCTGAAAAAAAAAAAAAAAAAATTATTATTATAACTGCTGCCAGTCTTGTGCTATTCACCTTCCAGAACCATCTGATACTTGTACGGTTCCTCTCTGATTTCACTCCGTCTTATTTTAAGGCATGATTATGTTCCAGATAAAGCTGTGGTGCAAGGTTAATTTGCATTTTATAACAGAAGGGGTGATAGTGCAGATAGAAAATTGTAGAGGAATTATTTTGCATGATGTAATGTGCAACTTATGTGTGTGATGTGTAAATTTATTCATTGGAGAAAAACTGGACATATATCTTGTTCAGAAAACCTCAAAATCTAAATCTTTATGTAAGCCTTGGTTGGTACAAGAATTCAACACAGTTAAAAGGAGGATATGTTAAAAGTTAATTGTGCAAAGTAAGCTAAATTATGTATATATATATACAATTTAGAAATGAAAGTTGAATAGTTGTTTCTAGTGATAGAAGTTTGTAATCCATACTCTCATAAAAATTATTTTAAATTTAATGGTTTTTTAGAATTAGAATTTTAAAATCATATAGAAATCATTTAATGACAAATAAAATTATCTATTGCTAACAGTACATTTAAAGATTCAAATTTTTTGTAAAATGTAGGTCTGTAACTATCAATACTGTAACTTTCTGTCTAATCATATTGGGTCTTAGATTTCATATAGAACTTTCCAAACTGAAGGTTTTAATATTTTTTAAGTATATGCATGTATACAAATTTTGTTATTAAAGAAGATGTTGAGAAATTGCATGTTTGAATAGCCTGAAAGCTAGCACAAGTTTTTAATGGTTCTAATTATAAGTATGTATTTTGACATTAGGAAAACTGATCTAAGTAAATTTGAATCTGACAGGATGGTATGGGTTTTGTTGGCATTGTTTGTAGCTACATTGACTGGATTAAACTTTTATTTGCAGATATGATACATTCTCCTCAATTTTTTTAGGGAATTGAAAGGTTTTTAAAGAATATTTCCATACTATTCATCTTGCATCTGTTAAGTATGTTAGTATTAAAAGTTATCTAAATTTTTCAAGGTAATACTTTTGTAAAAGTAATAAAATCGAATTCACTTACTGGTAATAATAGGACTTGTAGACTATTCATGAGGTATTGATACATTTATTGAAAAAGAATTGATAAATTTTATTAAGTGATTTTAAAATATCTGCTTCTGTGTTCTCTCTCTCTTTAATGATATTTTCCCAAACATTTTGATTTTGCCAATGGTATTATTGTTAGGTTTTAATTATTTTTACATGTTTGATTTTTGTAAAATTTATATTCATCTATATCCAATTGTGTAGACCTTGTTAAAGTTAAAACTCTTAAATAGATATAAGCACAAGACTTCTATCCAAATTGCATATTATTTATAACTTGGCAATAATTTAAGTTTTACACTTTGTTTAGATTGAAATCAGGAGTGTAATTTTCTTTAAAAATTTATTATTTATTTAATTTTTTATTTATTATTATTTTATTTATTATTTATTAAAATTTGTTTAATTTATTTTTAAAACTAGAAATAATACTTAAAATTTTTGATTCATTCTGGGAAATTATAAATGCTTTGTTTTTATTTGCTCTTAATTAATCATAATTCATTTTGTTGCCCATTTGTTTGGTATCAAAAAAATTAAATCAAAATACATTTATTCATCTAAATTCTTGTCTATCTGATGTACTTAATGATCATCGCAAAAAAAAAAAGATTTAAGAAATACTGCATATAGGTAATTAGAAAGCATAGTGTATAGTTTAGCTAATGCTTTGCATTACTTTATATTAATTTGATACAGTATTCTTAATCCCAGCCAAGACTAGATATTGATACTGATATTCTTCCAAATTGTGATTAAACTTCCTTGGGAATGAATTGTGACAGTGAATGGATAAGAAAAGAGAACAGCTGCATTGGTATTATTAGCATTGGAGAAGGTAATGGTTCTTCTGTGGTGCGTACATCAATACATTTCGGTTAAAGGACGGCCATATGCATGCTCCATATTGTCACTTAAGCAAAATGTCAGGTTGAACTAGAGTAGTATATTTTTGTAGTAAATTAATATAATTTATGACTGGAAATTAATGAGGTTGAGAAGATTAACATGTGGTATCAGTCAAATCCAAAAATTGGTATTGGATTCATACATCACCTTAACCCTGTTGTCGAGAAATACAACTAAAAATTCTGAATCTTAATAAATGAATTTGATAGTGTTTATAAATAGCCATTTCAATAATTTTCATTTTGTGTAAGATAATAGAAAGTTAGTATCTTGTTGCAAAATGAAGAATTCGGATCAGGGATTGACTATATATTCAAAAATAATTGATTATGTGATAATAGAATGACTGCTGATAATAAGTGATTAATGAACTTATGAAGTTGGTGTACTGAAATGATTTAAACCAATGTAGTTGAAGATACTAAATTTTAAGCCTTACTTATCTAATATTCTATATATGATTTTTGCTATATTGGAATAGAAGCTGCATCACAATGTAAGGTTATTTTTGTGTACTTTTAGAAAGTTCTTTTTGTCTGTATAAGAACAAATATTTGTTATTTTCTAGAAGTGAATTGTTTCCGATTAAAATTTTCTTAACTATTATCTTTTCCTCTTTTTTCTTTTTCTTGGGTAGATAATTTTTGTGATTGTTTGGAAGTTATTGAACAAAGTCTTATGTGCTGTATTTTTAGAGTACAATTATTGATGCTTTCTTCCTCCCCTTCTTCAGGTGTGCTTGGTATCAAAGTCAAAATTATGTTGCCATGGGATCCCAATGGCAAGGTAGGGCCCAAAAATCCACTTCCTGATAATGTTAGTATTGTAGAACCAAAAGAGGAAGAATTGCCTCAGGCACCATACAGTGAAGCTAAAGGTGGAGATGCAAAACCACCATTGACTGCATAAAAATTGTATAAATACTTTCAAATAAAAAAAAAACTGTTCCCATTGTTGTTTTTCTTAGGTTGTCAAAAATTTTTATAGGTTCACTTAGATCATTGAGTAGAATTATAACATCATACATTTGAATTTGTTCTTGTATGTCTTTGCTAAGCTGCTAATAAAAATTAGTTTTTTGTAACTTTAGTATTATGAAATGACACTGTATGTTATGCGTAAAAAGATGTTTTTGCATTTGATATTTTATATTTTTAAAAAATTGCATTTATACCAGGTAGCTTTTTTATTTGTTGAACCAAAATGATATCTTATAATGAAGCAATGTTCAGTATTTCACTTCTTATGTAGGTAAAATATTTATTAAAAATATTATACATTTTGTTAGTGCCTTTTAAGATAGTTGAAACTGGCATTAATAGACAAACACCATGAACTTTATACTTAGTCATAATTTTAGAAAATTCTGTTTAATCTTAGAAATAATAAATATTGGAACAATTTGTGATAGTTCTTAAAATTTTGATAAAACAAATCCAGTTATAATTTTGAGTTAAAGTTGACCTTAAGCAAGGATAACTTTATCATTGGAATAGAAGATCCCATAAGTTCAGAGACAGTTTTTGAAGTTAAAACATCAAGCAGTTGGCTTGTATCGCATGTTCAATCCTTTAAAGTATTTACAGATTTATTTGATAGTGGATTTACTTGATTGCTAGTAATTAACATTGAAATGTGAATATGTATTTCATTTGATATCCCTCCAGCTTGTATTAATATTGTTAAGGGAGAAATGTATTTTAGAAAAATCAAGAATTTTGATAAGTTTGTTTAGAAGAAGCAGTTCTTTCTGTAGGCCAGTGTGAAACACCAAGTATGTTTTCTTTCTGCTCCTAACCCTGTGCATACAAAATATAAGATTATTCAAAATCATTCTGTACAGCTTTAAAATAACATTAATATGATTTTCAGTATTGAAAACAGAAAGCTAATAATTTTTATAAGGAATCGTGATTATTTTTTAGCACATTTCTTAATAATTTTATATCATATAATGACAAAATGTATTTCGGGATATATTACAATTTCTTTTATGTTATAATTCTATTTATTTCAAGCATATTTTGTGTAAGTTTCTTCATTTTATTGTTCAGAGTTTTTTCAATCATAACCTCAAGTTCAGCTCAACAAATTGCTGTGATTGAATTATCTTCTATATATTAGGTGCAAATAATTTTTTGCTTATTAATTGATTTATAGCTGATAAATAATGAGAGATAAATTCTCAAAGAAACTAGAATTCTAATTTTCCAATTGTTAATTACTTTTTTAAAATCAAACATTAAAGTTTGGGAATATTTAAGATTATCGACAAATTTACCAGACCACCATATTTAAAAACTGCAAGTGACTGCTGAATAAGCTTTTTGATCATGAAATTTTGACTCCAAATCAATTATTTTAGTTAATGTTATTCCTATTATAAAATGATATGATGTGAGAAAAGAATATTGATCGATACTAAGGCACTGGGAAGTGAGTCTATAAATAAAGAATATTCTGCTTGAATTCTTTAGTTTGGAAATTCTTTAAATTGTTAAGGAGAAATCTTAGTTGTGCCCACTTAGAATGAACATTTGACGAATCAAGTTTTTTAGTTACGCCTTCCTTCTAGTCCTGTTGGATACTCCTTCCCTTCATAACAGGGTAGAATGCAAGCACAACTAAAACAGAATTCCGTATGACCTACTTAAAGATTTGCGTTTTGAGTAGATTAAACTCGTATGTAATTACTCGATTTTGAACGAATAATTCCAAGAATAAAAAATCAAACTGATGAAAACATGGAATTCTTAAGAAATCTGAAGTAATACTTAACTAAAATGAAAAATCTCGCAACCAGTGATAATCTGTCATTAAATGTAAAATATAACATGACCATCCGATTGAGAATTCCGAGAGATTGCGAAAAATCAGGGAAATTTTTTTCTATAACTGGATGGGTTGGTTGTTCATTGGCGCAAGAGCCATATCTGGCTATACTGCTCCAATCAAATGGTAAAAGTATGAAAGATATTTAAAAAACGTCCATTTGTTAAATTAGCACAGATGTGTGAAGATAAAATAGTATAAGTATGATGTGAAAAATTATTTCAGCATCTTAAAATTTGAAATGTACAAGAACATAAAAAGGAATGTTCAACGCAAACAGAATGATAATAATAAAAAAAAACCTATATGCAAGAAAAAAAGCCAATAGCTCTTAAGAATTTAAAAATATTTGGATGGCATTTTTCACCCACTAAGTCTTGTAATGTTGAAGACCAGGTAAAAAAAAAAAACGAGCACGATAAGAATTAAAAACAGGAAATTCAATTAAAATATGTCGAACACTAAAATGAACTTGGCAGCTGCTGCACATAGGCGCATTTTCCCTGAATATGACATGTTTGTAGGTGAAGCGCGTGTGCCCTATATGGAGACGCGTCAATTTAACATCCATCTCGCGTATAGGATGAACAGGCCACAAAACAATGTCCATTTTAACAAAATATAATTTATTTCCGATCTGTAGATTCCATGACTTTTGCCAGTTAGAACTAATGTGATGATCAATGGACCTTTTAATGACATAAATGGAAGACTGCTCAAAATAGTGGATGCAAATTTGCAGCCAAGTCCGCCTTTTCATTCCTCAAGATGCCGACATGACTAGGAACCTAACAAAATAATTTGAAAGCCTTCATTTTGTAAATTCTTCAAGTTGAATAAAATTCTGGTAGCAATCGGAGGCATCCGATTGTAGTAATATGCGAGAGTCTCCAAAGCACTCATGCTATCGGTGTAAATGGCAAATTGACGCTGGGTGGATGGTGAAATTTTCTGAAGAGCACAGAATATAGCTACCAGCTCAGCAGTAAATATGGAGCAACAATTGTGAAGACGGTGTATCAAATGGAAGTGCGATTGGATGGACCAGCATGCCCATCCGTAAAAATTGGAATAAAAGAAGAGTATCGATAGAGGTGAGTAGAAAGAACTGTTGGAAAACAAATGGAGCTGTTGAGGATTTATCGAATCCAGTGAATGGATTCGAAAGGTATTCAGAAAAGAAAAATTCGGGATATCCCAAGGTGGGAAGCTAAAAAAAAATCCACAGTTTTAACACGGATGTCCTTAAGGTCCGAGTCATGAAGAAGCATTTTGGCTCTCTCAAAAAATGGGAGAATGTGCGAAGGACGGGCATTATAAAGTCGACGAAGACCAACTGGCAGTAGCATTTGGTTTAAAGGATGGTTCAGAACAGAATTTGTTCGGAAGTAAAATAGAGCAGAATATTTCTTACGCCTTAAAGAAAAGGGTAGTTGATGGCAAATTACGTAAAGGCTTTCAATCGAAGTGCGAAATGCACTAGAATAGATACGCAAAGCAGAGTGATGAATGGTATCCAGTCGACGTAAAACTGATGGGCAGGCGGAACCGTACACCCAGAGTCGATTCGGGAAAGAATTACTGCTTGGTAAATACGGAATAAGGATGTTCGTTTGGCGCCCCAAGAAATTCTGAAGAGCATCTTCAAACTGTTCGATGACTTTTCACACTTCTTCCGCAAGTGTGAGATGTGCGGAAGGAAGATGAGCTTCCGATCGAGAATCACTCCCGAAAGCGGTATTTTACTCACAACCGGAATTAGAATATTCGAAATATATGAATACTCGGATCGAGGTGAAGTTTTCTTTTCTTGCAAAAACGAACGCGTCGGCTCTTCGAAGAGATCGTGATGCCCGCTGTTCAAGCACCAATCTACTAATTTATCCATAGTGGTTTGTGAATGTTATTCAGTTAGCTCAGACATGATTTAGATGTTAATAAACAGCATAAATAGAAAACATCAAATTAGAAGAAAATTAATTATTTCATTCTTAAGTATTCTGTCAATGTGCACGTTGATTTTGTATTGCATTTTTCAATTGTGAATTTGTAATCATTTCGGAGAAAGACTGTCTGCACAAGTGCACATCTTCTAGAATATTATATATGTTGATTAATATATTTTCAAAAAGGGAAAAATGTTTGCAATAATTACAATAATAAAATTCTTACAATTAAACCTAATGATTGAAAACTATTTTTTGTTTTGTTTTATGAGTATTAATTTTTTTCCTATGTTGTTTGCAATCAAAAAGATTATAACATTATTTTTCTCATACTATTAAGAGCGTACTGTGCGATGCATAAGGGAAGGTAAATGAAGCAAAATCATCCCGAAGATTTTAGATATTTCTGCAAAAAGAAACCTTTTTAGAAAACCTCGAAATAACAGGAAAAAGTCAAGGAAAGATCAAAGAGCAGAAATATTGGCCACCCACGAACAATTTCGCTTAATAAGGAGTTGTCCAATTTATACAAGGCATAATTCATTTGAAGCATCATCAGAAATGGGAAATAGGTCCGAAATAATAGAAAATTTTAAAGAAATCGTGATGAGATTTGCCACCATAAGACCGCATACTCCATGTAACTGAAAATGCCTCTCAATCGCTATCAGTAGATTTTTATGCATTGCTAATGCGATCTTTTGCCATAAGTTACATCAAGGAAGGATTTACTTATCTCAAGGGAAAAAAACCAAGCAATTTTCCAGTAGGTTCTGAGCTCTTGCATTCGAGACCGATTTCCGAATCCTTTAGATTCAATTTACAATATCATGGACTATTTTGAAGAAACTTCGACGTTGTGAGTTAGTTCTACAAACAGATGGATGGATTTCATGAAAGCAAGTCAATTTGTAACTTTTTTTCGATTATCAGCGACGAGATTATATTTGAAATGATAAGCTTGTAAGTGATCTAAAGGCCATCAGAGTTACTGTTTGGGACATCATTGGACAAGCTACTGTTTGGAAATAGCATTTTTACAGAATTGCACAGAAAATGGCAGAAGCCAGAAGAAGGTCTTCAAGTATAAGCCACAGATGTGGAGCGACTAATGAGTCTGATCTACGCCAAGTGCGTTCTGCTTCTGGGAAAGCTTAGCAGCTCAATAATTCATCGACTATCACAGATGAAGATATAAAACATTCAACAAGATTAATGAAACCAAAGGATTTGAAGTCATTTCCAACATATAAAGACATCATTCCATATCATCTAAAGTGTAAGGCTGTTAAAACTGTTTCAAAGCAGCTATACAGGCAAAGAACTGTTGAGCAAAACGATGACGTCTATGCAGAAATACATGATAAATTCGAATCACTATTGAAAACTTTGAAAAAATTATCGAACAATTTTGCTTTTGAGAGCCCTCCTCTAGAAAATTCAACCGTTATTTGTTGAAAGTATAGTAAAAATGTGCAGGCACAAAAAAAGTGATAAGCAATTTTAGGAAAACTAATTTACGGCCGTCTTGCGGGGCTAAAAGTGTCTTTTTCAAAAATCCCTGAAGAAGGTCTGAAGATTCCCGAACACAATGGAAGGAAAAAATGGATTCTATTCGGAAATATCTGTTTATGTATATATTCCGTGTATTATATTGATGAACACACATACAAATGTAAATTTTTAAGACCAGACATGGCATAGAAATAGAAGGAATGAATTATTTACACGACTTCTAACATTTCTTTAGTGCCTGCTAATGCTGGAAAAGCAAAGATGCATGGGTGGTTTGATGCATCAATCAAATGTGTTTCCAGAAAATTTCAACAGAGTCTACGTAATTGATATCTCTAATCCATGTATTTTATGCTTGGATTTTCATCAAAAATTTAATTTTACTGTAAACTTCGAAAAGAATTATACGTGTAAGAGGAGAGAAAATTCCTTTGTTTTCGTCTAATATAAAGAATCGTAAAAGAACTTCTCCCCATAAAAATCTCGATACAGGTGCTATCTCGAAGAACCTGTAATATGAACTACAAACATTGTTTGAATGCCGAGAAAAAATTCAGAATTGAAACAATTATTGCCTTGAAAGCTGTGGAATTCCGATCTTCGATATGAAAAAAGCGTAATTAGAAGATTATTAGACCAATTCTGGAGACAAAACTAAATTCAACGGATAGAGCATCTTCGCATTTGGGTTCTGCAAAAAATGATATTCGGCTCTTTGGAACTCTCTCTATATAAAGGATGACATTTTATATGAATGAATGGAAGAGTGATGATGCAAATTCTTGATGATGGCATGGCAACTTAATACTGCGGAAGGGCAAAATTCAAGTTTTGCGAAATGCTCATGATAATGCAAGTGAAGGATATTTTGGATCAAGAAAATTTTAAATGAAACCTGAGAGCGTTTTTATTGGGATCAACTTTGTACTGAGTTGAAAAATGTTGCAGAGAATGCCATGCTTTTAGAGCTCGAAAAGGATCGAAATAAAAACTAAGGGTCGTTTGCTGCATTATAATTTGTGAACCCATAAAAAGAATAATTCTGGATATCCTAAGACGTAACTCCATAAAGGCAATCGGCATGTCCAGCTTTAATGGACAGTTTTATCGAATCGCATTAAGAAATTCCTATTCTTGACCAGGAAGACACGATTGTAACAGAAAAACTCGTTTGAAGCTAAATTTTCTAAAGACCTATGATATTATGTCCGGCTCAAGGCACACATTTTAATTCCACTCTCGTTACTGAGTTTTATAAACTTCTGGAAATTCTGGAGATTCGAATGGTCGCGTCCTGAGTCCGATGGCATGATTAAACGGTTAATTGGACAGATTTAAGTTTTTCTTTTGTTTTTTGTTTCAAAGGATCAGAATAGTTAGGATGCACATTTGGGACTTTTTTTCCTGGCCTACGGGGGAGCTGGGCATGAAGTAATTGGATAGATTTTATTAGAGATGTTTTTTGGTCAAACACCGCGATTTTCTCTTTGAGGGATCAAGTGAAACTTCCCAACAAATGAATGTATAAATAATCTAGTAGAATTTTTGGAAGGTGTGCATGTATTAAACCGTCCGCTGAATGAACTAAAAGTACTCGAGAGCAACAAATCACCATGTTTTTGATCAAAGCTAGAAGTATAAGCCAAAAGTCAGAGAGTACTGAATCTGAAACTACAATAGAATTATTAAGGATCTCATACTAATGTCAAGAAATCTAACAATGGTGCCATCAGATTTAGAAAAGTTAAAATTAAGTCAAAAGTTGGCTAGATACAATACCAGGTTACTGATTGTATTTCCATGATAGACAGACCATGCCATTTTTAAAGAGGGAAGAAAAGTGTAGTGCCTTTCTCGGCAAATTATTGTTGGAAAAGGAGGTTTACAGAGTTTTTTCAGGGGTCAAACCAATGACCTCTGACCTTGGAATTTATCTAGCAACAAAAGTGTAATTTCTGGAAAATGTAAAAACTATAGCTCTAGCTCTCTTAGTAATCAAGATCTGAAGATTCTTCCGATTAATTCCATGTGATATAACATCTTGTTAGGAAATTGTATA
The DNA here is from genome assembly GCA_026543865.1 of Argiope aurantia. NCBI lineage: Eukaryota > Metazoa > Arthropoda > Arachnida > Araneae > Araneidae > Argiope > Argiope aurantia. The sequence goes on from JAPMOR010004592.1 coordinate 408,448, forward strand.
AACTGAAGAAGCTCAAATGCATAAATATTTCTCTTTGATGAGTTGTAAACGCCGATGTCCATTATTGTTATTTAATTAGCGATTTGCTGTCTAGTATTTATTTCTACAAATATTGTTTTTTGTTTACATCTTGGGTGTAATTCCCCCCCCCCCCCCCCTGTATTTCTTGTTTTTCGAACGAACAAAGCATCGCTTTTCGCTAAAAAGTATATCTATAATCTTGTTTACAATCTGGTTATTTGCATTTGATTTTGATTAGGAAATTCTTAAGGAATTTCCCTTCAACGAGACATACATATCCAAAAACAGACAAACAAAAAGAAACAATATAAATTACACCGGAATATCGTTCAGGAACTGTAGACGGCTGTTTACAAACTAAAAATATTCCTGTTGGTAAGTCGGAAGTACATTCCTTGTCCTGAAATAATAGGGAAGGAAAATTTCTCTCCTTCCGTTATTTCCTTCAATTTCGTAACAGTTGAAAATATGAAGATGTAAATGAATATGAAAATGAAAATATAAAGGTGTAAATATATATGAAAATGAAAATATGAAGATGTAAATGAAAACGAAAATATGAAGATGTAAATGAAAACGAAAATATGAAGGTGTAAATAAAAACGAAAGTATGAAGGTGTAAATGAATATGAAAATGAAAATATGAAGGTGTAAATGAATGTGAAATATGAAGATGAAAATATGAAGGTGTCAATGAATGCAATTAAAGAGTTTCCCGACGAATTGTAATATGGACGATTTAAAAAATTTGCAGGTGGGTGAAGCCTGTTAGAATCTCCACATAATAAAGATTTGTATGTTTTTATAGTGAAGATAAATTTTAAAAAATAATGTAATTAGTATTAATGTGCAAAAAAAATGTATGTCATAAAATGAGGGTTTGTATAATAATAAAACAATGAAAATCATTGTTGCAAAATATATATAAACGTATTTCAAAATTTATTGAAATGAGAAAAAAAGACTCTCTGGCAACTAAATTCGTATCATAGAAAAGGTAATATTTTTTCAATTTTTATATAGCGTAAAAAATTACTTTTGTATTATAAGTTTTCAGACGTTATCAAAGAAAAATGCCGAAGTAGTGTTTATTTTTTTATTTAATTAAAATTTTAATTCGAATTAAAAAACTAATTCTAGATTGCACAGCCCCAAACACTGAAGGTATATCATATTTTGTCAATTCCAAGTCCAGTGGATGCAATTGAACTAGAAATAAAATCGCTATCATTGAAAAGCGCTACAGCGAAAAATGACTTTTGTTAGGAAAAATGTTAATATTTCGATTATTTTTGATTTAAAATAATTAAGAATTCTAAATAGAATTAAGAAAAACTCTTTCTTAGCATTCACCAACCATTTAAGAAATAACTAAATGCCAAATATGATAGTTGTACAGCATGCCCTGTAGAGCGTTAGGAATAATTTCTGCATTATACCCACACAGTTAAAATAGTTCTATAAAATAGTTCTATGATTATACCTGTAACAAGACGGCTCATCATGCAATTTATATATAACATCAGTCCGTGTTGCAACACTGCGTACCATTCTTTACAAGTGAAAGGAGGACAAATGGAAATTCTTATTTCTTGGATTAAAAATAATTGAATTTAAAGTAAAAAGTCACAAATTTAAACTTATGAAGAATAATGCTTATATAATTCAATCGTAAATGTTGAATCGTAAAATTGCACGAAAAGCAGAGCTCACAAGATTTCTGAAACTGAAATCCAAAACAGTTGTCTCTCATTTATAGTCTGGTGAAATAAAGTATCGAATTTTCTAGAAATTTTTCTGTTTATAGAAAGAGAAGCTTCATGACATAGTCTTCCCTGAACAAGCATATGGTTCTAAATTTGGTCTCCGAGTCTCACAAATGTCAATCAAATCGAAATAGCCGCGATTATATATTTATTTGAAAGTAATATTCCTACCAAGTTTAGCCTAAGGTATGTAACCCGTTAAGAGAAATAGGACTCATGAGATTTTCAGCTTATAGTGTTTCTAGATCAGGATTTCAAATAAGATTAAAGAAATTCCTTCTTAATTGTATTTGCTTTACTTTCTATTTGGAGAACGACCAAGTTATTAAAGGATTGACTTTGGAATAGGCAATATATTGACCATGAGAAAAGCATCCCATCTAAAAACCATTTTTAAATTCTGACCTTTAGTTTTGTCTATTGCCATAGCAAATCTTTATTTGTAGCTACAATGGTTTGATTTGAAGTTTGAACGATGGCCATTATTCTTCGAATCTTTTCATCATTGTACCAGTCTATCATGAAGGCAACAAATTTTGTGGCACCCGTATCTCATATGGGCAATCAAAAATTCCGATTTTGTCTGTTATATAATTTTTTTATACAATTTTTTTAATAAAAGGTATTTTATGCAACTACTTTGATATAAATCAATAATGCTTTAATTTAGAATATATTTACAGTTGCCCCGTATTATGAGCAAATTTCAGAAGACAGCTTTTTAAGAAAAATTCTTTTGATCTTGAAATTTTATAATCTAAAGATAATAACAATCTTATGCAGTTCTTATCTGGACTCCAAAGGAGAGAAATTACGTCATATTAGATATCTGTTCTTCAAGTTTTGGATTCAAATCATCACCTAAAGTTAATTCATTTGATCCATTAGTAGAGAAACCACCTTCAGATGTATACAATGCAGCACAATTATCAAAACTACCAGCGACTTTTTCCAAATTGTTCGAACACGAACTCTTTAAGCAACATGGATGTTACAGAATTCCCTCCTCTAAATTGCCCTCCTTCAAGTTCTACAATGACAGCATAAACTCGTCAACAGAAATCTTAATTAGCACTATACAAACGCTTCTACTAGCCGTAAAAAAGAAGCACAACTAAAACAACTTCAAGAAATTACGAATTCTAATTCAGTCATGCGTAGCTATTATATATTTCTATTTAAATGTATACTGGAACATCACCAATACAATGCCAAGAAATAAATATCTATTAAACTGCATTTCTTATTTTTAAAATAAAATCTCTCCGATAATTATTTTTAAAAAAACAACAAATTCGTTATATTTAAGAACGAATATGGTAATTATTATATTGCCAAATTCACAGCATTTTCTTCAATCTTTAATATTGCTGTCAGCCATTAACTGAGGTCTAATAACAGATTTCTTAGAAAATATACATAAAAACAATAGTTTTATTGTAACTTTCATAGGAACAAAAACACCAGTAAATTATTTAAAGAAACAATAATTTGTTTTTAATTCATAGAAGCATTATTCCATATTGTAATTAAAAACATTATAAAAAGTAATTAAAATTAAACAATTTGTCACATAGAAAAGAAATAGATGTTACTAAAAATAAATATTTTAAAACGATGTAAAAACCAATTTCGAGCATTATAGAATTAAAATTTAGAGTAGTTTTTAATTAATTATTATTCAACTCTTTGAAAAAAAATTTCTTAGTGATCATCTGCTATTTCCCCAACCAACCTCCAGTCAAATTTCAAGCTTTTAGCTCCAATAGTTTGGGAAAATTCCGTGATAAGTCTATGAATGAATGGCATTTCATTTTTATTTACATACATCACCTTTAAAAATAGTCGAAGTTGGGAATTGAAAATTACTTTTCAGCTCTTAACTTCTAAGCAAACAAGAGCGTTGTGATAAAGCACTATTTCGTATCTACAATATTCGTATCTGACTGGAATGTATTTCCCCCTTCCCTACAGTAAGTATATCCCATACATGTTTAAATTCAGTCGTGTAACAAAATAATATGGGAGAATTTTTATATATGTGTATATATATAACTAGCAGTACCCGCACAGCGTTACCCGTAGCATAACATGTAAGAGGAAAAATGAGCTTTAGACTTAAGTCCAGCCTCCACCCGATATCACAGGGGAATGTCATGCGGGATCAAAAAGATGTTTCGAAATCATCAAAAATAACTACAAAACAATTTTTTATAACACATATTCAGAAATATTTAGGCTAAGCTTTGTATACAGTCATTTGGCGCTTTGCAAGGTTGAAAATTTTTTTCGGTGGCGCTTTATTTGGGATTACATGGCTGCCATTTTTTTAATGTTACTGTCTGCTGCTGTATTTCGATCTTTCCTGTTCATTTCCCTTGATTTTTTTCCTGTTGCACATACTTCTTCAGCTTACTTTCATTATTTTCGATTAAATTTTTGGTAAAAGGGAATTTTAGTGTGCCTCTTGCTGCGCTAACAATGCCAAGTCGCCAATAAAGATGACGGGCAAAATAAACAAATACTTCCGCGGAACAGTTACGGTTACCATTTCCCGCCATATAATTAGGACTTTACTAATAAGTATTGTTTTTGTTTTTTTCAAAATTTTTTAACTTAAAAATGGTACTTCCTACGGCTTCGCTAGCAGCGGGAGAGGGAACCCTAGTAGCTTCGCTAGCACATTGAACGCAAGGAGTGTGTAGTTAACAGAAACAGTACATAACCAAAAGAAAAGAAAGAACGGAGAAAGAAGCAATTGGAACATTCTCCATATAAAATTTCAAACAAACATTCTTTTCCCAACTTCATCAACTCGTAAAAAAATATATTCCATTCACCCTTCATCCATTCTGCCGGTTCGATATCAAACTATTCTCACTACAAAATTTCAAACTAGCATCCTTTCCGAACTTCATCAACTCGTAATATATATATATATATATATATATATAACTCACCCTTCATCCATTCTACAGGTTCGAAATCCTGCTGACATAACAAATTATAAAGGGAATCATCCGTTTGAACACCAAAAGAATTACGAGAACTGCGAAGAATTCCATTGCAGCTGTCTTTTAAAAAGAGAATACAGACGATTTTTTAAAGCGCATACTGACAATTAAAAATTGCAAAAGAATAGATATTTTCTGTTGGTATTCACATTTAAAAAAAAAAAGAAATAAATAAATAATTTTTTATTATAAGCTTAACTTTCTTTATTTAATAAACTTTTAATTATAATTAAGAACAAAACTAAAATCTTTAATCGATATTTTTTTTAATATTTTTAATTTAACATTTTTCATAATATTGTTGTCGTTCAACTCAACCATTGCAAAAAGTAGGAAACAAAACAGCATTAGGGTTGCTAGAAGAGCGTTCCGATGGGTTGCCATATTGGCAACAAAACTCGGGGGCACACTATTCTTCACTTTATCCAAGTTTTTTTTTTTTTATTCCTTTTATTTTACTGCATTTGTTGACTTTTCTTTTCTATACTTCCATTAATTTGCTGCAACGTGCCTCGGAACCTTTAGATTGGAAACGCTGTTGCTGCCGTTCGCACCACATTCAGCCATTTCGCTAAAATTTGGCGATAAACTATTTTGGGGTGAAAATGACTGTATATCAATGCTGTTCCATATTTAGATTGTTAAAATGGTTTCAGTTTTCCCTTATAAGCAACACATGACTTTTGATTCATCTTTTCATTTTAAAGCTGGGCTATTTTGATATACAATCATTTTGCGCCTTGCGAGGTTGACAATTTTTCGATGGCGCTTTTGCTACCGTTACCCTATTGCTGCCGTTGCCACCACATTCGGCCATTTCGCTAAAATTTGACGTTAAATTATTTTTTGGCGAAAATGACTGAATATCACAGTTGTTCTTTAAGATGAACAATATGGACAGACTATAGACTTCGTTCCTATTGAAATCGAGGCATTATTTCTGTATTCCACACATGGATCGAAATTCAGAGCGGAGTGCTCCATTTTGGACCAAATATCAGAAACGTTTGTTCTTTCACTTCTTCTCCTGTGTCTCAAATTTAAATGTCTTTCTCTGTCAGCAGACAGGGGAGATTCATTCTGTCTCTGTAATTCAATTGCAGTGCGATTTAAAGAGAGTTACTTCGCTCAGTAGAAGAACTCTCCTTTGAAGAAAGTGTGGACATTCTTTCTCTGATATTCGCTAACCTAACGTTTCTTTCCTCTACATTTTCATTATCGCGTAACAAACGAAGCGTTTTGGCATTTAATGTGCTCCAGCCAAGGTTGAATTTCCTTCTTTTGGGGATAATGAGATTTGAATCGCTGTTTAAAATCAGACGTAAACAAAGAAATGTATCACATATGAATACCATAGCTCTTGCTATTTGCGCATGCTAAGTTTGAGATTTTCGCTCACACGCGGATAAGTGCGAAGCACCGATACTGCTGCTTTACGCATGCGCGAATCGTAGTAGGAAAATAATTAAAATCGCAATTATAAAACTCCTTTTTTATTTTGATATGACTTCAATATACTAAAACTTTCCCCAATAAATGCCCTACAGAATGATACAAATATCACCAATATCAGTTAAGTATTCCTCGTGTTTTTTCTCCTTTAAACATACAGACGCTTTCAGGAGACTTCATTTTATACTATGTATAGATGAAATTTCTGATAAAGGAGCAAAGGAAGATGATAAATTATTTCTTTATTATCCATGATGTTATGTAAAATGTTCCATTATATCATGAAAGATGCTCTTTGAAAGTTTTTTTTTTATTTTTTATTAAATCCATGACCTGCGAGATAACAAATGACACTTCGATTAAAAAGATAGAAATTGAGGAGGAAAGTATGTGAACACATTCAAAGTTTATATAACTTCTAAATAGAAATTTTTCCTAAATTTAGCTGAGATAGTATCTACTTTAGGCTCGAGTGGATTCAGGAATACGGGAAACAAAAGCGCAAGCAATTCAGAAATTAAAACGAATTCTTGATGAGGTTATGGAAAGTGTTCAATTTTTAAATGCTTTTTTTAAAAAATCCATGACTAATTTGACATCGAACGGCACTTCCAATAGGAAAGCAGAAAGTAAGGGAAAAAATATTGCCAACATATTCAAAACATAATACATAAATTAAGTTTAGTTCAGTTTGGTTATGTTAACGACCCGTTTTAAAGCAACACTAGAGTATTTTGGGTCAGATTTCGTAATTTTGAACAGTAGTCAGATAACGAGGATGGCACCAGAACCGTCACCACTCTCCAAATCTCCGCACCAGCAGAACGTTTGGCCACGGTGGATTTTGCGTGCACTAGACCTGCTTACACGATGGTTCTTTGATGGAATCGAGTCTCGTACTCGACATCTTTCCAATCCGAAGCGAAACCTAACCACAAGTCCAGTGCGGAATTTGTTGTAGATAATATCCCAGTAAGGTCTGTACTTAAAATTTCTCCGTAGAAGCTTTAGAATTTGAAAAAAAAGTAAATAAATTTCAATTACGAGATATTTGATGTCTGACAACAAATGAAGCACATTTTTATTGAAGCTAATTTAATTTTTTAAAAATTATAATCAAAGGACTGACGTTGTTCAATTTATTTAATTATATCTTTTTTAAAACAGTAAATGTCATTATAACATTTTAAAAATATTTCAAGATAGGTGGAACGAGATTATAATGAAAACTTCCAAATTTATTGAGAAATCCCTTCTTATGTGATAAATGAAAAAAAAAATTGTATTTTTTTTGTATTTGTAATTGTATGTATTTGTAAACCCCATTTACAGATATCGAAAGTATTCCGAGTATATTGAAAGTCGTTAGTAATCTGAAATCTCTATGGATGAAAGTAATCTGGTGACAGATGGTATGACGTTAAAAGCACATTTTATCGTCTTCATCAGCATTAGCATGTCCTTTCCAGATTTCTGAATTACTTAAAGAAGATTTTCCTCTATACTCCTTGGTAACCTTGAGACTTTCAATGCCTTACCAAACTACTTAAAACCTTTTTTTTTTCATTTAAAGTCATGTTTTTAAAAATATTAGTAACTATTTATAAAGCAACGGAGGAGAACTGATACTAAAAATTTTAAATCTAACAGTTTAAAACTTTTAATAAAACTCCTCATCCTTTAGACAAACTACTTTTCTCATAATGTTTTTAAATAATATATTATTAAACTTTTCCGTTTTGTAACTTTCTGACCCAATTATTTAAAACAGAGTTTTACTGAGAAAAATGTTTTCATAGCGTTAAATTTGCAATTTTCTAATTTGAAGAGCATCGTACTTATCCGTTGCTGGAACTTTCAAGGATCGCTTTACTTGTTTCTTAATAGATTATTGACCTAAAATTTAATCGCATCGTGTTCTCTAGTTTCCGCGCAATTAAGATAATAACCTCATTTACAAAAGATACAATTATCCTTCGTGTGAAAGAAAATGAAAATTTAATGATGGATGAAATCATCATTATTCGATTATGTAAAACTTTTGTTTGGTTCAAAGATGTTAATAATATTTAATTGTTTGGTAAACCGATGCAGACTCTTTAGTTCTCACTAAATTGATTATAAGGAAAAATTATATTTTGATTTTCGTCTAGTCTGGTATTTTGAATATATTCATTTTAAAAATTTTCTTACAGAATGGTGTGCATAAAGCAAACTGGATACAAGTTATTTATTTTGGGCCATTTAGCTTAAAATTATTTGCAAAATTTACAGTTATTTTTAATAAATTAATTTAAATCCTCTCTAGTAACTAGTGTTCGATGTTTCGTTTCTAATTTTGCCTTTTTTATGCTTTTTTAAATTTTTTAAATGTTTTATAAACCCGTTATAATCTATGCTAGTTGTCATGAACTTTTTATAAGGAGAAATTAGCTAGAAAATATTTCTACATTTAGACATGAGGTATCAATATTATGCCTAATTAATAACCCTAATTATCCGAATTCTGTTAAGAGCGATTTAATCAATGAATAATATGAAAATATTATAATCAAAAGAATTTGAGAATTTACATTAAACATTAATTGCTTCATATAATTCAATGACAGTGTGAGCCTCTGAATGTATAAGCAACAAGAATGTAGTTAAGGCAGCAATTTACTATTGCTTACGTCTCTTTTGGTGGATACATACATGTTCGTTAACGTCAGATTATAGACGGCCATATGATTCTGGTAGTTTCTTGTGACTTTCCATTGCTGCCAGAAATTGTCCCAGTGCAAACGCAGCATCAGACACACAGAAATACGTATTAAGTCATTATGCAGTAATGTGGCTGCTCTGGATTTTAACATGTTTTTATTTTCAGTTCTGGTTACATTGACTACAAGTCGTCTTTAGCAACCTGCTGAAATTTTACTGGTCACTAAAATTTTCAATTAAAAATTTTATGTAACTTGGTTTTAATGGCTTCTTTAGAAAAATATTTTAAAGCTTCAAGTTTTATTGTCATATAACGCATACTATTTTAGAAGCTGTCCATTGTACGACGCATTTTCCTAATTTTCTGTCATTTCTCTTAAAATTTGAAATTTAATTAATAAGAAATGAGTAAGCTTTAATTAACACAAAATTCTTTTTGCCAAAACCAAAATTTGTTTAAAAAATATGAGTACACAAAACAAAATCTTTCAGCATTGACGTCTTATGTGCACTGCAGAATCTATGTATGCGTATAAAATGCTAATATGGAACAGAATTCGTTCTTATTTCTTATTGTCAATAGTCAAATGTAAACAATCATTATCAATCATTCCAGACTGTTTTATTGACCATATTTATAGCTGTAGTAAATTCTCTGAGACTTAAAATCGTGCCCGATCATCAAAAATGAATTATTTTGGTGAGATTTCTTGCCAAATGTAATTACACCATTTTTTTATTGCAGCCCTTAAAACCATCTGTTACCATATCTTGTATATATAAAACGCTAACATATATAGCGCAGAAATCACTTTTATTATTTACTGCTGAATGACAACAGTCAAATATAAACAAATTGTTTTACGAACATTTCATTCTGCTACATTGAAGCTTTCACAACTGCACTTAATTCGATGCTTCCTAATTAATGAAACTATAAAATTTAATTAAACTACAATACGGAAGTTTCTTATGTCACCAAAATCTCTATGTAATTATTGGATAAAAAATGTGGAAGAAATAAGGGAAGAAATAATTAAAAATTGGCTTAAACGCCTTCAGATGTGTAATTGCTGATTTGCATACAGAAATTGAAGACTAAATCTTCCAAAACTATTTTCTCAGAAACATAATTTTTGCATTATTCAAAAACTAAAAAAAATTATTGCTTCAATTATATTAATTTAATTTCATTTCTGCACAATTTTTTCTTTATTTTCGATTAATTTCTAAATTTAATAAAGAATCTATAATTATAATTTTAATTTTACTATATTCAAACTCCTTAAATTATTAATTTTAAGATAACATTCGGATTTAGTTCATATGTTGGAATTTCTGGCTTAACCATAATATGATGCAATCCTTATGTGCACGAGCGCCTTGGTGACGTCAGGAAAATTTCCAATAATCCCACAGAAATAGAAATAAGTTTTAATTTTGTTGGTTACATGTAAGAACGGTAAGAAAGATGATTGTATGCCATGTTAAGAAATCAGAATATTAGAATTAGTGGACGTGAAATGAAATATTTAAATAATATTTGTAAATAATTATCTGTGCCTGCGTACTCGTCCAGAAAATAAAAAAGAATGACAAAATATAGAATGCTCAACCATTATTGGATTAAGGCTTTCGATGTTTTTGTGGACTAATTCATTTTGAAATACCTGAATGCCTTCGATTTGAAGTTCCCGGAAAGACAGGTAAGAGAAAGTTTTCTCTTACAGTTAGATATTCTTGAATTTGGAGCCTAGAAATCCCAAAATCATCAAAACATTCATCAATCGCCTATTTTTGCCAAAAATAAAACTAAGGTAAAAAATGCTATCCCTGGACATTAGTTCCAAATCGGTATTTTCAGTTCTGCTTTTATTTCGTAATATATGTTTTTAAGTTGCACCCACAGTAATAGGTACTAGACTTATTCAATTAAATACATTTTTTTCAGTTGCATCAAATAAAAAGGAAAAATTTTTTAAAAAATGCTTTTCATATGAATCATTTAATAGCCTAAATTATATTAAAAATTTTGTAAGTAACGGAAGTTACCAAACTTTCAATACTTATAGAATTTCCGATATTTATTGAATATCGAAATTTATATAATAATTGATAGTTCTGTAACTATCGAAAATTCGATCAAGCTCTATCAGCTTCGAATGCACGATTGAAATTGATAAACATCAAAATTTAGCTACTGATCAAATGACGGATATACAGATCTGTCGTTTAGAATAACCTTGATCATAATAAAAAAAAGCATATATATTAAAAAGAGAGAAAGAAGAGTATCATAAATGACCCAATAATATTCTAGTCATATAAAATCGAAAATAAATAAAAACAACAAAAGCCTATCAATCCAACAATATATATATTCCCTTCCCGCGCTTCGCGCTTCCAAAACAATACCTTCGAATTTTATTGGCAAATATTAAGCTTTATCCGAGTGCTTGATGAGCCAATTAGTAATGAAAGCTTGATAATTATAGAAAGTTCGATCAAGATTGGTAAGTATTGATGATCAAATGAGGAAGAGCAGATCTGCATATAATATTGATCTTCATCATAAATAAAAGAATAAACAATTTAATGAATAATATACTATGAAATCGAAATGGAGCAATATTTTTAGATGTATGAGAAATTATACATTTTTGAAATTAGGTGCTCATAGGGTTAAAATATAATTCAGAACTAAATTTACCTTAAGTTCAGTTTAGTCAGTTATCGAAATTTCGATCTGTATCAAAAGCTTGATTCAAAGTGATATTTATTCATGAAACGCCAAGTAAATTTGAGACTTTAATTTTTCAACAACATATATACATGTTGCCTTCGTGCTTTTATCATTAATATGTCAACAAATTATTTAGGGAATTTGTAAATTATCTGAAACAAGGATTCAAACAAGTTTTGTAAATTATCTCAAACAATAAAAAGAATACAATTTAAATCCTATACTTCCAGTATATGAGCTTTAAAATTTGCGAATGAATTGAATTCAATATATATACATAGAACCTAAATAAAGGCACTGAAATTTTCTAATATGTTATCAATTTATTCTATAATAAATGTAATTATTGGCATAACGCTTAAAATTTAATTTTTTAGTAAACAATAAATATTACATCCATTTTTTTCATTGACTCAAATAATGTTACAAATTTAAAACTAAATATGAAATCTCTGTAAATATCAATTTAAATGATTGATATAAATTGGACGAAATTTTACAGTAAAGTACCATCACCAATTTCTGAATTTTGCTTTCATTGAAGAGAAATTGCCTCTCAAAATTATTTTGTTGTACAAAAACTTTACATAAAATCCAATACTTATATTTGATTTTTTAAAAAAAGTAGATAAATGTAGTTTGTGGACCTATTATCATTTTATTTCAAAACATATAATTCTTTACAAAATAATTAAAATTGATTTTAGAAAGGCAATTTAAAAGTAAAACATACAATTAAAAAAAACTGTGCAAAGGCAGCAATAATAAAATTTCGAATAAAAATGTTAAGCATTGAAAACAAAAATTGATTATCGACTCTTTGTCTTGTTGTTCATTATCATGATTTCAATAAAACGATTTTTTTCAAAAACTGATATCAAAAAGCCGGGAATATCGGGTTTTTTTTTTTTTTCGATATATCAAAAATCGGCAATGCTTTATTTGTGGCTTTTAATAATAAAGTGAAAAAACAAAAATCATTTATATAAAAAAAACTAATTAGAGATTTAATTATAGTTGGAAATAAATGTTAAATTGTTAAAATACTGCTAAGTAATGATTTTTTTATACTCAAATTTTATTTTAAGGAAAATTTACTTGTTTTCATAAAAATCGTGTTTTTTATTATGCGAAAGTCTTCAATAACTAATAAATCATCACTAGCTCGTGGAATTTCAACGCCCTCATCAATCATCATCTTGTTAATTAGTTTTGTAATCTCTCACCACGATGATGCAACTTGGCATTCAGTAACTTGCTATTTATATTTTTTGCTAAAAATATGTTTACCTGAATAAATTTGTAGTGAAATTAATGTGCTTTTTCACTGTGCTGCCATCTATATGTTAAGAGAAATAATAATATAGACAAATTTTTTTTTCATAGAAATGCAAAAAATCTTTTTTTTTTCCCCATCAGCAAAAATATTTTAACCTCACCAATTTAAATAATCAATTTAATGTTATGAGTTGATTATTTAAAGTGGTGAGGTTAAAATATTTTTGCTGATGGGGAAAATTGATTGGGATTCTTATAGAAGAAATCACATAATGCGATATTTGTTCTTTCAAATAATTTTGGGTGATATCTGTTTCAGCATAGGAAATTTTTTTCCATTACTACTGTATCTTTTATTGTACTCGTGCTGCCATCTGGTCGATAAAGCCTTTGGTAAGAAAAAAATAAGTATACGATTTCGCTTTATGAAAAGAATTCTACCTAGTGATGGATGACACGCTAGGCCAGGTGCTGGATGTCAGGTTAAACTGGTGCAATTTGGTTGAGGGAAACCACAGATAGGTAGATTATTATTGTTCAGGCTAGCAAGTAAATAAATTTGCAAGAAATACAAATTCTGTGAATTATAAAATAATACGACTATAATGTGTGCTAGCTAGATAAACACACATGTTTAACAATTAAAATGTAGATCCGTCTCAAATTTTGAACATATTTCTTCAATGGGTAGGTCATCTGTCGGTCTTTTGCACGTAAGTCAATTCGATAATACAAAAATGCAATGATTTAAATAAATAAAATTTGGTATGTGATCTTGTGGCCAGAAATATGGTCATGTGGCACATTTTGGTTTCAATAGCCCGGAAAAAAAGCGTTCAAAATTAAAATTCGCTTTTCGGGTATTTATGTATTGACAGCCTGCCAACGATTAATCGCCAAAAATAGTATGTTTTAGAAATCGAAATTACTGAAAATGTTTTCTTTAATTCATGTTCCCGAGTGCTTTGAAGCATGAAGAACATTGGAGTTAAAGTTCCAAGATAGCTATTTAAATAATTAATTTTTTATTCATTAAAAACTGAGCTGTTATGTACAAAAATGATTATTTATCTTGATGCTGTCATGCCTTTTGATTGGAAATACTACATACACTGAGTAAAAAAAGTAGGACACTTGATTTTGTAACAATAACCGAAAAATATTTTATTTTTACTAAAAATTTTTCATTAGAAATATTTAACAAATATTTCAAAAATACAATTATAACATCAGAATTATGATGTTCAAACATAAAATATTAATGGCAACAAAAATAGTTTCTCTTTTTTGAAACTTTGTAAAAAAAAGTAGGACAGCATTATAATGAAAGAAAAAATAGTGACTTTAATAAAGACTGGTCTTCCCATTGGAATTTATAACTTCAAATATTCTGTTTGGAAGTGAATTGTATCGAGTTTGAATTTCAGTTTGACAGAAATTGTCCCACAAGTCATTCAATGATCTCGAAACTGAGTCTGCGAATCAAATTGCCTTCCATCAGCATAAACTCGCCGAACTAGCATTGCCCGGAAGTTTTCCACTATATTAAGGTCAGGACTTTTGGATGGCCATGGTAAAACATCCACATTATTTGTTAGGAACCAATTTTTGACTCCAGCCGCGGTGTGAATGGAAGCTCCGTCTTGCTGAAACTTCCATTCATCACCCCCCCCCCATGTCAGAGGCATAAGGAAGAAGCTCGGAATTCAGCACTTGAATGTAGTCTGTATGTTTTTGCCTACCATTTAAGAAAACCAGACTTGTCCTTCCTCCGTATCCAACAGTCAACCAAACCATTAAACTCCCTCCTCCCATTTGTCGTGTTGAATAGTATTCGCCTTCAGTCCCCAGACAATGCCAGCAGTGCTGATATCCGTCTGGACCGTCTAAGTTAAATTTCTTTTCATCGGAAAATATCACAGAAGTCCATTCTGTAGTCCAGGACATGTGCTCCTTAGCCCACGCTAAACGGTTATCAATGTGAGCTTGTTTCCACTTAGGATGATGTTTCTGTTTTTTGAAAATGAATTTTTTAGATCTTTTAATGTAGTTGTAAACTGTTTGTTTCGTCACATGATTAAGTCCTGCTTGATTTCTTGCCTTTGAAACACTTCCTTTGTTCTTCTTCAGCACACGAGCAAGTTTTCTTTCATCACGTGGTGCTAACTTCTTCGGTCTACCAGTCTTTTTTTATTTCCATTTTTATAAGGATTTCTGATAAAGTTTGAAACTGTATTGGGGCTCATCTGCAACAATCGAGCAATCTCTCTGACACCCTTACCATCATTTTGATATGCGGAAATTTGCCCTTTTTGCAAATCGTTTAAAGGTATTCCTTTAGGCATTTCTGAGAACGGAGAAACAACGTAACTTTTAAACAAATTAGATTTTTTTGACAGAAAAGAATAAACAAAGCACAAAATCACTATTTAAATAAAGAACAACTCACTAAATTAAATATATTAGCAAGTGTTCTTCTACTTTTTTTTACGCATCGGAAATTATATATACTAATTTTCTTAATAATATTAGTGGTAGATGTTTAATTTTTGCCTAAAATGAAAACAAGTTCATTAAACTAAATCTGCATAAATATCTGGTAGTTAGGAGAAAATAAGAGCTATTAATTGGCAAAAAGACACTGTCCTTCTACTTTTTTTAAGCAGTGTATATTTAAAATTATTTTACTAGCTCCGAATTGCTATTTCAACATATAATTAAATTTTATATCTTTAAAAATTATTAATTTGTGGAGTAAATTACAATTTAAAAGTCTTATGTAGCAAATGATATTCATATTTTTGAGAACCTTTCAGATAAGAATTTTGTGTATCATATCGCATAAAATTATAGATCAATATTAATTAGATATGAAAATATTTTCTTTCTGGGCAAATCTGGGTAAATCAGCAAGTAAGTCATTACAAAATATGTGAAAAAAATCTTTAACTTTTCAAAGAAACTTATGGTTAAACACCATGAAAGTAAAATGGAAGATTATTTATTGATACATGGATAATAATTATTGATATATAGATTTGGAAATATTCCAACTGGATTTGCAAAGATTATAAAAAATGAGACTACATTTTTTTGTGTTTCGTTTAGCAAGTTTAGTGGAACAATTTATGATGTCGCCGAAAATTGAAATCTCTTATATTAATCTACGTGAAGATATAAACTGAAGTAATTTATTAAAATCTAAAAGAAACCACAACACAATACCACAGCGAAATCCCAATTTGATGTCACATCAACTTTCGGGAATCGGGCATTCATCTCTCGTTGCAACATATCTGCAATGCCACTTTTGTCTCTATCGCAGATAATAACGTTGTTGAATTGTTACGAAATCGGGTCTTGATTCTTCTGTGACACCACAGCGGTGAAAGTTGTTGTATGGGTCATGGTCACCGGAATTGTGCAGCATTTTGTTTATGGAAGATACTCACTCCTACCTCCACCTAATAGGTGAATTTTCGGTTTTGCAAGTGTATCATCATTAAGTTCTAAAAATTGACAGTACCTGGAAAAGCAAACTACGTTCAAAATTTTTGTTTTGTAAAATCGTATTTTTTTAGAGAAAATATTTAAATGCAAACCACATACTCATTACATATGAATATTTTTCAATCTCACCTACATAAGAGCTGGTCATTTAAATAAATAATTAAAATAACATGAATTCACTTAGTTTAGCATGTTTTTCAAATTGGTTAACACAATAATTGCATTGTTGCTATCGGATGTGAACTGGACATATTTGTATTCAGAAAATGTCATATAGCGCCATCTCACAAAATTTTGAGGTACTAGTATGTTATCGCCCTATGGCAAGAATGCAGTACCACAAAGTTTTACAAGATGGCGTTATTTGACATTGCAAGCATGAAAACAAATAGAAAAGGCTCTAATAGTTATAAAAAATGTTTTTTTGTTTGCGTGTTTATAAAATCGCGATTTACCTATATATATATAAACTTAAAATGCAAAATTTTATTGAAATATAAAATTTGATCCAAATCATTAGAGACGTTTCTGAGATACACGAAAATTTTTTATGCGTATACAAGAATTGCTCGTTTAAAGTTATAAAACGTGGGACTCATCGGCTAATATGAAAGAAAAATGAAGGGGTCATTTGCACATTTATCTAATAAATTGTAGAAAGAAGTTTTTACTGATAAACAGATGTTTACCATTAACTATCATTCAAATGACAATTGGTCAACGGTTCTGAATGATAAGGACTTATCACTTTTAACACGTTTAGCCTTTTGTATGATATCATGTTTCACTGTCAATATTAGTAGGTTTATGACAACATGTACACACAGATAAGAACGAATTAATTAAACGTTTTAAACTTAGCACAAATGGCATTTAAAAAAATTAAATTAATTGAATCAGTTTCAATTCAAAGTTGAGAAGAAGTTTTCTTTGAATCTCGAGCTTGCCTTCCTTACACGCATGTTACAATTGTAAGCATGTTATTCTTTTCTCATATACTCTGTTGATACTTTGAAATGTAGCTTTCACTGTTGATACCAAGAAAACTTCCTCCTGTCTTGTTTATTCAGAATGAATTTAACTATCGTCATCGCGACACGCACACGGAAATTAAGGCTAGAATTCTAATAGTCATAATATGCCATGCATCATGATCCAAACTCTCCTATAAAAGATGTGCACTTCCAGTGAAATGGGAATAACTCAGCTTCATATAATTAATATTCTTCTAGAAGCAGCGAGAACCCACACGTATCCGTGATTTCTCGTGCTCATAGTACCCTCTCTTGACAACCAGGAGGAGATACGTATTCCATGATAACTATCTAATGATCTTCAACCAGGATTCAAAACAAATCTTTCCTTTTCAATGAATTACTGCAATCCTTTTCAATGAATTACTGTCAATAAAAAAAAATTGTTAAATATTATTGCTTTGCCTACTTATTTATTATTTCTATTGCAGAGTCAAAAATCTTCTATAAATAGAAAGATCGACAATGCAAACTTCTGACTATATTGCGCACAAATATCTTTTATTTATTCAAAAAGCTTCCTAGATGTATGTTACAATATTAGGTATAATGACGGAGGCCGACCGAATGGCCTTCCTTCTCTCTCCAAAAAATATCTTAAATGTTTAGATATGAAGAAACAGTTGATATATATATATATTCAATTCAACTGCATTACTCGTCGTAATATTTCATTTTAAAAATTCAGAAAGACTGCGTCAAGAGATTTTAAAACAAAAAGAAATCGACAGTGCTTTACCTTCGAC
The DNA here is from genome assembly GCA_026543865.1 of Argiope aurantia. Classification (NCBI taxonomy): domain Eukaryota; kingdom Metazoa; phylum Arthropoda; class Arachnida; order Araneae; family Araneidae; genus Argiope; species Argiope aurantia. The sequence continues at coordinate 426,715 of JAPMOR010004592.1, forward strand.
TTTCATGCAGGAATATCCCTTCATAACCAGCGGTTTGAATTGAAGATATTTTTTTTCTCTGCAGTATCTTCAATTTAAACCGCAGTAATGCAATTTGAGTATGGTAAATTTCAGTTCAAATCTCAATTATGTAATCTAATTTTCTCCACTGGCGTGCATAAAAATTCTCTAAAGGTATACAAAATTACTTCAACTGATGATTTGTCATTCTCTTTTTTTATGTCATAATTTTTAATTCTTGTATATGAAGCATACAAATTGTAATCATATATTGTAATCATAAAAGAAATAATTGAATTTGAGATTTTTGCGAATTTCCACGTTTTAGACATCACTGTGTTCAAAAAAATACATTCTTAAAAAATGTCTGTCTGTGAACAGAATAACCCTAAAATCGGTTTGAGCTGGATGGAAGAAATTTGACATATGCACTTTACATCAAATTTTGAATTAAATTCTTTCAGGGGTTGACCTTTTGACGGTCTGTACTTTTACAATCATGTAAACAATAAACTCAAGAACGAAAAGATTTAGATAAATGATATTTAATATACTGGAATTATAACTCTGTGTCAAATTTCGGTTTCAATCAGGGGCAAAAAGTCCTCCTAACTGCACAATAATTTTTTTTTTTTTGGTTCTTCTGCATTAACCTCATCCTATAGTCTGGTATTTTCTGTAGGCGGTTCAGGGTCACATTTTCTACCTCATTATTGGTTGTCTGGTACCAGTAACGCGGTAGAAAATGTGACCTTGAACTGCCTACAGAAAATGCACAGACTATTGAAGTCGTTTCGGTGAAGTAGGTAAATCTGGTCACGTTAGTCATAGATGAAAGATGAAAAAATGGCATGAATTATGTTTCATAGAATTTTGTTTTTTAAAGAGATTCATTCCAGAAGTTCGGAACACCATAATGATAATGTTGTAATTATCTAATAATGTTGTAATAACACAATGATAATAATTATGATTTCGAATATGATAATGTTTTAGGCCTGACTCGTCAATTTTTATTTTGTTTTTAAAATCTTAACTTAAATAACGTGCTCATAAAAATGCATTTAACATCGACGAAATAAGCCCGATTATAATCTAATAATTTAAGCAACGGAAAAATTTATTTTAAAATATAATGAAAATAGTTTTAAAAAATGTATAAAATTAGGAGGAATCTATACAAAAATAAAAGTGATATCTCTTAAAAATTTAATTTTTGAATTTTAAGGTGACGCAAAAATAATTTTAGTGCAATAATATACCCAAAGTTATTACGGAAAAAACATTTAAAAAAAGTCTAATTTGAAGTTTTGGAAATATCTTTCTTTGTGAAAACCTGTGATCTAAAAAATAAGTACGAGAAAAATGTAATAACTCAACATTCTGTACTGTAGAGCATGTTGAATGAATGTTCATTTTGTCGCAAAGTACGTGCTTCTAATCCAGTAGCAAAAACAATGAGACATTCTTGTAGAATACGCCTAAAAATGTCGATTTGAATTAAAATTCTCAAAAATTAAAGATAACATTATGTGGAAATAAAATTAGTGTAATTGAAAGCCAATTTTTAAGATTTTAAAGTGGTGTAGAAATAGTTCTTGTGAAATCTAGGAAAAGCATCATTTGGTTCGATTAATTTTATTTAATTCGACCAATTTCAGTTTTTAAAAATCAATTGAAATTTTATAGAAAAAAAAACCGTAATTGGCTACTGCCCATGAAGTAATGCGTATACCAAATTTGATAGATCTAATCATTTGTCATGCAGACCGTTTGGAATGAATTCTACATCTTGCATGTCAATTCCGCAATTTACAAAAAAGTTTTTATTTTACGAACATAGTCTTGCTAAAAGGAATATGAAAGTGAATATAAAAATGTGAAGTGAAAGAGATAAAAGTGTTCGTATTCATAAATGACATTTTGATGCATAAAACATCGTACACTTTTAAGTATCAAAAGCATAGATCTGGGATTTATCTACGGTTTTGTATGCCATTCCATACCATTTTCATAAGCCTAACCCAATGCCCTCACTCCACCCGAAATTTGGCGCAAATACATTTCAAAAAGTACCAGAAAGTGGATCACTATGACAGGAGATCACATATAGAAAGTTCGTATTAGAAATCCACTTTGCAAAAATCAACTATGCCAATGCACTTCCGTATTCAAACATCGCCTGAAGGCACGCGACTGACACTGGTCGTATATCAAGTGTCTTCCGGCATGGCACACATATTTCCAGAACCCCTATTCCAGCCCCAAAATAGTCGGGGGGAATGTATTCGTAAAAATGCAGGCTCTCTCTTTCACCCAACAAATAAAGAAAGCACTCGAATGTGGAAAACTTGACTGGGACAAGAATAACTGCAGCACAATTAGTGCACTACTGGGTAAAAGATGAAGTAAAAATAAATACATTCTTTTTGAGTGTCTCGTAAAAAATGTAGCTATCATTGGTATAAAAATACACAGATCTAAGCAAAACATCTGCGCCAGGCATCATTGGAGCGGTTTTCAGCTCTATAGTGCATGGGAAGGAATTAGTCTATCGATTTTGAAACCACATCTCTTCAGTGAATGTACTAGATTTTACTATTTTTCTAGTGCATTTCGGTATTTTAAGGAACTGCGAAAGTTTGAAGCCTTATAAAGTTTTTTTTCAATTTATTTGAAATTTCATTGATTAGAGGAATGTATGATATGTATACGTTTGAAATGCCGAAAGTAAAGTTCATTAATTAGTTTAAATTGGGTAGTTAAATGTCACCCGTATGATAGAATGAAAGAAAAGTATTTTTCACAAAACATATATATTCAAACTTTGGTGCACATATGTAAAATTCTTTTTCCTATAATCGTAAGAAACTTTATGCTAAAGCTTTTATAACGTTTTACAATTATTAAATTATTTTTTATTTATTTTTGCTCAATAACATACTTTTAAGAGGTTATTTATATTGAAAAATGCCATGCGTTTTTACTTTCTCGTACACAAAGTATGGAGAAAGTATTGACAAAATTTCAAACTCGATATTTGGACAATTCCCACGTTTCAGACCTTTCTGAATCCGAAAAACACATTTTTGGTAATAGCACGTCTGTCTGTGAACACGATAAATCAAAAATATTTTGAGCTGAATTTGGGTACGCATATATAAAATTATTTTTGTTACAATCGTATGAAATTTTATGTTACAACTTTTGTAGTATTTTACATTTATTAAATTAATTTTTAATAAATGCAGCCCTAAAATTCCGCTTGACCAAATTTGTTGATTTCTATCAAATGTTGAACGAAATCTATGCACAAGAAGTCTGTCTTTTTGGCTTTTCGTGTACAAGTGAGCTTGACAAGTATAAAACATAAAGAGCAAGATAGATAAAATTTGGTACGCATATTTAGCATCCAAAATGTAGATACTAAGCAAATTTTGAACCAAATTTGTCGAACGATTGATCGTTTGTCGGTCTGGTCTTTCGCATGCATTTAAAATCAATAATTCATAAACGTAATGCCTTAAATGAATGAAATTTGGTATGTTATTCTATACAACTGTAGTTTACTGTCAGCGTTTAATGTCAATCGGCCAAGAAAAAGAAGCTCGAAATACATGTCCTCGCGATACAACCAGTAAAAATGCTAGGATACTCATGTTAATATCATTTTTATTCTAATATAATAAGTTCACACAAAGAAAAAAAATCGTCAATCTGTGTACATTAATAATTAATTTTTTGATAACAGCATCGTTGCTTATAATACATTCAAACAATAGTAAAAATTGCATATAAAATGCAAAGGCAATTTTCTTTTTAATTTCCTGTGTTAGAAAAAGTGTTTCATTCGTTATATTCGTTTTCATTCCTTATGGATGCTTTATATGATATGACATCCTCATAAAACAGTTTTTCCAATCCTTACTCTGAAGGCACGAGATAAAATGTATTTAAGATTCCATTTATTATAAATGATAGATTAGAGTACCATACTGGCTATACCGATTCCCCCCCGAAGACTCAAGGACAAATATGATTGGCAAACTGGCAAAAACTATTTATGGTTGAGTCCTAAGGGTCATCACCAGTCACGGTACAACATTTCCCGAGGGAAGTACTTCTCGCTGTAGATCGGAGACAGCCGAGCCCTACCATTTCTGTACCCACCAGGATTGCGAGAACCAACCACCATACTGGAAGCTTCTCATTTTTTGAGGCGCCCACTGGTGGGAGAGATTAATTAGAATACTAAAAAATAGCATATTGTCAGATTTGTTTGTTATAGAATATAAATCATACACATGACCTTGAAAGAGAAAGGCGACAGCGTGTCCATAATTAAATAATTACATACAGCAGAAAGTAATTAAAACAAATTTTATGAAAATGATATCAATTTTTGTTTTTGTTTTAAATCAAATGCGTCCATCTTTGGGTTAAAAAAAGCCTTTTACTCTTCTTACTATGGTCTTGACAGTTTATGAAGTTGATAAGAATTTATTTCTCCCCCCCCTCCCCCGCTCTTTCTTTCTTTCTTTTTTTTTTTCACTCCCACACAGCCACTCACGCCGTTACCACAGAACTAAGCCGTATAAACAAGGGATTATTGTGACTGACTATAACGCTCATTAACTAACTTGCATAAGTGGATAACGGCCAACAAAATTTTAAAGAATCCTCATCTTTCTAATTCTAACTCTTTCTTAAAAGATAAATTTTAAAAATATTAGATATCCAAAGTATATTCGTCCTGTTTTATTCTTCCTTTATGACATTCTTTATTTTCTCTCGGTTATTTGAAAGAAATTTGGAATGAACATGAGCAAAAGATTTCGGCGATTTGTTAACCATAAAATGTATATAAAGATGAAATGAAAGCTTTCATCCATTAAAAAAAAATTAAATGATACTTTTTTTTTTAGTTAAAATCAGGTCACATGCTTCATATTCTTTCTACCTGTTGATAAACACCACTCCAATACTGCAGCTTAGAGAAGCTTCAAGAAAATGGCACTAATCCAAGAAATCGTTCTGTGTAATTGGTAATCGCCTAAATTCACTTCCTCGAAGATTCTCAATTTTCATCAATTAAGTTTTTTCATACTTTCGGCATCTTTATAAACTTGTTTTACACACGTTTTCGTGATGAAGCTCCCACTCGTTATCGCAAGATTACAAGAATTATAATTAAAAAGATTATTCTAAGAAGGGTCTATAATTGGTTCCCTTTTTTTTTAATCTTAGGATGGAACTTCAGCTACTGTTTTATCAGTGTCTGTCGAAAAATTAAACTTTTGGATACCTTATTTAACACACCATGGGGTGGATGCTTTAACCAGATAACTACAATATTGTGTCCAATAATGAGTAAGTGCATAGGAAGATGCCATTAGGCTAGGTTCGCAAAGAATTTCAATGAAATAAATGATGTGATGTCAAAACGCTATTAAGAATTTTCAAAGAAAAAGATAATTTGGTCATCGAAAAGAAGTTTATTATTACAACTAGACGAATCAACATGTCATTCAATGCATTAAAATTCAAGAATCTGATGGAAAAAATAAACAAAATAACTAGTTTTCCTTAAGTAAATTAACTAGTTTGATTGATTAAATGAAACTTTATTTACTTGGTTTATAGGAATTTTTTCAACAAAACTTTTTATGATGCACAAATTTTACTATCAATTAATGAATACACTTTCGAATTTTTAAAAAATAGTATTTGCAAATCAATCTTACGAGATTAAATGAAATATTTTTTTAATGTAACTGTAATAATTTAATATAACTGTGATAATTATTTTGTGAAAACTTTTTATTTTTTCATCTGTTTAATACTTTCATTAATAATATAAACTTGATTAAATATGACCATTTTCTTTCCAAAGAGTCTTTATTTTCTTCTTCTGTTTGTAATATTCATTGGTACTTTTATTTCGTATGTAAAACATCAAGAATATATTTCCCCAAAAAAATAAGCCCTTATATTTTTTAATGGACATTTTTGCTAAATATTTCTATTTGAAATAGGCCACCCATATTTCTAATAAGTTAAGATTAAAAAATGACTGAAAAAATAAAATTTACTGAATTCTTCCGTCAAAATTGTCAAAGAGATTTTAAGCATTTTTTTTTTCTTTTATAGTTACCTAATTATAGCTTTCTTCCTATAATATTTCGTATATTGTGTCATATTCGAGTTGAAAGATTTTTATTTTCGAATTTTGAAAGTACCAATAAGAAGCCCTGATCCTTAATCAAATCATTAAGTAATAAAGTGCATTGATTCTTAATGATCCTAACATAAGGGATTGCAAATTGAGAATGGGACCTCAATTTGCAATCCCATCTAAAAATTTTTCCTCTTATTTCGTGGAAAATAATCCACTTCCAGATGAATATATCTTAGACTCATACACAAGGAAGGGTATCTTGTGAAATTGATCCTCGAACCGTCGGGTTTTAAAGCTGTGACTTCATAACCAAGAAATTGAAGATTAAATTGAACTCAATATAATGTGTTCTTTGATTGCCAGAATACGTTTTAAAATTCAAAATGTTTCACTGAGGTATCTGCACGTACCATTAAGATTTTTGTTATGTTTCAGTTTTCATTTAATTTTTACATTTTCTTTTTTAAAAAAAATCTATCTAATAGTTTCTTTATTGGTGGGTAAAAAAAGTCGAAATGGTTAATGAATGAAAGTTCTATTTTTTTCCTTCATTGTTAGTTTTGTGTTTTGAAAATACTTTAGTAGTATTTACTTGCCTTCTTCTTAAAATAAATTTTAAAATTCGAAATGTTTCACTGAGGGATCTGCACATACCATTAAAATTTTTATCTTTCAATTTTTCATCTAATTTTTTAAAATTTTACATTTTTTTTAAAAATCTATCTATTCGCATTTTTCTATCAGTCTGCCTTCATAGGTGGGCTTTAAAAAAACCAAAATGTTAGATAAATAATTGTTCTATTTTCTGTTTCTTCAATATTATTTTTATGTTTTGCTGCTAATAAAATGATCTTTTTAACTCAAAAAAATATACTGATTCTATTTCAATGATTATTACAAATCACTCTGGGCTCTTTTTCCGAATGTAAAAAGTTTAATGTGAACCAAACAATACCTTCCGCTTTATTAGGATTTTAAAAAGAAATGACTGTGATTGCTTTTGAAATAGAATGAGTCAAAACAATTTCATAAAACGAATTGAAGGATTTGAATTGATTATATATATTAGTGTTAGCAAAATATTCATTGTAAAAATATTCATTGTACTTCAGTACAGATACAGTTTAGTTCGATACAGTACAGTCTAAATAATATTTAATTATATTATTTGAATAATAAAATGAGTATCATATTTTCCATTGCACTCTATGTATAATAAGAAGCTTTGTACAGTAACTTTACACTGCTGGATATCTTTGTACTGCATTTGTTTCAACAAGCTTCTTATAGTATGGTGTTATAGCAGAAGTTCCTTTTTTTACTGCAATTTCAGTGATTGAGAATTACGATTCATGCATTTATAGCTAAATACTACATCGGAAATTACAGAGAAATTAGAAAAGAGATTCGTGAAAAAAACGGAAGCTAAATGGAAATGATTTTAGATGTGTATTCATATGAATAGGACGTGATTAATTTCCTATTTAGCATGAAAACTAAGCTGTTAACCTATTTAATGCATCGTTAAGCAATTCGGAATTTTATCATAAAAAATTTATTTTTAATTGGACAAAAAAAAAAGGGCTTAAGTTACGAGTATGTTTATGTTTGAATGAATAGATAATGCGTGATAATTGGTGGGAAAATATCCAGTTAAGTATAATGCTTTTGTCGGCAGAAGTTCTATTTGGTTTCGGAGAATCAGTTTCTTCCATAATTGTTTCATTCTTCTTAATATATGATATAGCGACAGATGTGATTATTTTCTAGCAGAGATTAATTTCATTGCGTGTATAATTGCTACAATATTTTCAAATACTTTAATACATTTTTTTGCGACATGATAGAAGCAATGTATTGACTTTTTTTTTTTTTTTTTTTGAGGGAGAACGGAGGACTAAATTGTTTTTTTTTTAGTTTCATCGTACTTTTTCCTTTTATATTTCCTTTTAAATTACATTAATACTAGAAAGTAAAGATTATCTATACTTATAATAAAGGTGAAATGAATGCGTGTGCGTGTGTTTGGCACTCTACATGTCAGACCATTTGACCCATTACAACCAAATTTGGCACATGTATACCTTGTAGATCGAAAATGTATATCTCGGAACAATTGTTTTGAATTTTTAATTAGAATTTTAATTAATTAAAAATTAAGCGAAAAGTTGGCTTTTTTCCACTCTAACTTCTGAAAATATTACAGCACAAAACTGAATTTTACATAATCTTAAAGCTCAAAAAATTATCTTTTCAATGATACTAATATTTTAGCATATAAATTAAATTTCTAATCTTAATGAATTTTTAAAAAAATAATTTAATCATATTTTTCAACAATTTATTTCGCACAAAATAAAAATAAAATTTAAGCTGCACGAGCACGTTACGCTTCAGTGGGACAAAATAAGCTTTTATTAATGATCACATTATTATTATTATTTTATCAGCCATCGTATTATCAAATGCTCAAAAAAAGTTAACTGTTACTGCAAATTAAACATATAAAAGTGTCATTTTCAGAACGTGGCTGTATGAAATGAAATAAATATGTTTCTTAAAAGTAAATGCAAGGAAGAATTTTTTTTATGATCTTTTACAATACAGAAGTTGGGTTTACACTTTATCCAGTTATAAAATTCCAGTATGTCACTAAGGAAGATTGGCATGCGCTGAGCGAGCGGATAATAGCAAGTTCTTGTCTCGACAGAACAAGTACTTTTTACTGTACAGTTTCTGTGCATGCGTGATCTTACTGGATGTTTTGTAGCAGGCTGAGTGTAAACCCACCTTTATATTGCAAATTCAATAAAACAGTTTTATTTAAAGCAAATATGGTTTAATATATACAAGGTATCCACTCTAATCAGGGTCCAACTTTTAGTAATAAACATAAATCTGCTAACAAAATAGTCTAAGTGAAGTAAATAAATATATTTTATATAACTTCAGTCAATAAATGTTCTTATGAATTACGAATTTTAAATTTTTACACACATCCTCATCTTTATGTCACGTTTATCAAAATATTCTTGAGATGCTTATATTTTAAATAAATAGTTACACTTCAATCAACTAAATCAATCGCAAAAGCTGACTGATTTATGAAAATTTAAATTTCACTATTTTGTGAAAAAGGGTGATTTTAGGCCACAACATCAACTGTTTCAAAGAATATGGCCAATAATCTCCCAGGATTTCTGGAGAATGATTGGCCTATGATGATGAAAATGTTGATTGTTCTAAACTATTCTATTCCAAACTTCATAAATCTATCAGATTTGATAGAAAATAGAAAGGTTCATTCATTTATTTAAAAGTTGAAGTGTCAAGAATATTGCGCAGAATATGATTCCTTAGAACCAAAGGAGAGTATAATATTTAGACTCCATAATTTTTGAAGTATATTGATAAACCGAGAAAAAAATAAAATATTTCTATTCACTTCATTTAAATCCTTTTGAAAATAAAACTAAAAACTGAATTTTATGATGAATCGGAGAATTATTGTTAAATAATTCTTTGAGATAATACATTATTTATGAAAATTATTAGGTAGTGCTCATAAGATTTAAATGCTGTTTTCAGTACTCATATTAAAAAAAATATTTAACTTCATTAAAAAAAGGCTTTATATTAATCACAGTTCTATCACTTCCACTTTAATTTAAAATTAAAATTTTACGGAAGTTGACAGAAAATTAGAGAAATAATATTACATTATATCTTAAGACTTTTATAATAATATAAGTAAATTATATGACTATCAAAATTTGATTCTTAAGAATATTTTGATGAAGCTGTTGAAAGACATTGAAAATTTTAACGAAATTAATTGAAATTTTCAATTAATTTCGTTAAAATTTTAACGAACAATAAGATTGGTAAACCGGCTGGTCACCAAAAGCGGCTAGTGTACAATAAATAAACAGGCAAATATTTAAAAGTTAGTAAAACCAAGAAATAATCTAAAACAAATCATTAACTGTTGATCAAAAAAATACTGAAGCATGAAACATGAAAATATTGAAGCATAAATTGATTAAACTAATAAAAAATGTTATCAAATTGTGCACTGATTAGGGCCGCAAAACGAATAAATCCACCACTTCGTCTCAAGCTGAAAGTTTAGAGAATTGTTATGAGGTTTATCACTGCATATGGTCAAATAGTCATGAACATTTGTGTGATAAATGTGAAAATTTATTTAAAATTTGTGTGATAAATGTGAAAATTTATTTAAAATTTGTGTGATAAATGTGAAAATTTATTTAAAATTTGTGTGATAAATGTGAAAAAAAATTTAGTTTGAAACAGTAATATATTTTTAATATAGCTATCAATGGAATATAAATCATCCGTAATATATATTCCTTGCGATTATGTAATGACTATTCAATGTAATGAGTATTATGTAAGCATAACCTAATGTATGTAAAAATATATAGAAATGAAAATTTAACATAAATTTTTGTTTATCGTCTGAGTGACATAGAAACACATATTCTGTTATTAGAAATACACACTATATCATATGCAGACCATATTTTACTATAAACAGTCATCCTGAATTCTTTTAAACATTCGCCTCTGCTGAATATTACCTGCTTTAAGAAAAATAGTAGTCTAATATACTACGATGTAGAATAAATGGTAAACCCAATAATTCTAAAATGCAAAACAACAGTTCTGTAATTAAAGTTCTGAATTTGAATAAAAAAGCAGTATTTCTCATTAAAGTGGCAAGCAAACAAGTTTTCGCTGTGCTGAACGACTGTCGATTTGGATGTAACGGTATAAATGTCCATAAATTTTTTTATCAAACAACATAAACTGCAATTTTGGTAGCTTTTGATTTTTTCTTTGCTTAACCGAATAAAAACATCAAACGGGGAAAATAAAACCGAACCGAACGAGTGAAAGCGAAATCGTAAGAAAGGGAAAAAAAAAAAGAGTATGGGCGAATTCTGTTTACAGCAGGTTGCCTAGCGGTAAGTGACGTAACACCTGACGTTGACCACGTGCTTGCAACTTGCCAGTATTTGGCAATAAATGGTTTGACTCATTTGGCTGTTTATCGCCGTTTATCTGAGAGGGAGTCACTTTGCAAAAATAAAATCTGGTTTGCGTTGCTAGTTAATTTTGTGGTTAACTGTCCGATTACTTTGAATGGAAGAAAAGAATAGAAAATAAAACTCGAATTTAGCAAGTAAAGCAAAATAAAATAAAATAAAAAATCGGAAAATTAAATGTTTTAAGATAGAGAAAAATAATAATTAGAATAAAACTGATATTATTAAAGAGCTTATTTCTTGTGAAAGGAAACACAGAGAAAAGATTATTAGTCAAAAAATTATAATTCGAGGTTGTGACAATCTTTGTTTCAAACTTCCCCTCCGAGCCCGAAAAGCATATTTTTGTCATTGTGTCTCTCTGTCTATGAACAAAACAACTCAAAAACGCTTTGAGTTAGACAGTTGAAATTCGGTATAGGAAATTACGATTAAATTTGTAGATTTATATTACATTTTGAGCGAAATCCATGAGCAAGAAATCTGTCTAATTGTTCGCTTACAAATAAACTCGAAAACTCAAAATTCCAAACAGCTAGATAAATAAAATTTGGCACACAAGTTTAGAATCTTAAATGTAGATTCCTATATTTGATGTTTATGAATACAGTAGTATCTAAATGAAGGTAATGAAATGGATAGAAATGTGATTAACTATACTTGACAAAATGATCCTAATATTTTCTTTTAACTTCTAATTTATATTATTTATCCTGTTATTTATATAATTTATTTTATGAATATATAACTTATTATTCTAATATTCTATAATTTAAATAAATGTTTTTTTTGTTTTTTTTTACAAATCTACTTATTTGGCAATAAAATAATAATGTCTTCATAATAGATCTGGACCTGGGTCCCACTTCCCATTAGCTCTGCAGTCCTCCGGAGCTACTTAGTCAGGCCAGGTCGACAATCCACTACTTGTGGGATATTAAACTTGCATAGAGCAATCTGCTGTTTAAAAAAAAAAAAAAGCGGTGTCTGAATCGAGCCGAAATTCCTTATGTTCAAATTGGTTGAGTCGCTTACTATGAAGAATGAATACGGAATCTTGATAAATATTTTAAATATTAAAAAAAATACGAAAAGCATTGTAGAAAAGTGCCGTATTTTAAACTATAAGCGTATAAAACAGTGTAAGAATTTTATTTTAAAATAATGGTTGCATCAGTTTTTGTATTCCTTTCCTCTTAATTTTCCCATCTTTTCATTTTCTAACCGTGAATATTAAATAATGGCTGGAAGGATCGAATCCCGAATATTATAACAGAATATTGCGGCCAAGACAGTGTAAAATAATTTTCATTTATGTCTGGATTAAATAAAATGAGAATTACTAGTGGCTTATTCAGGAAAAGCTTCCAATTCTAATGTAACACTTAAAAGTTCGTTTTGTTGTAATTTATCTTTAAAAAATGATAATTAAAAATCTTTCGAATAAATTATTTATCTATTGTTATCTATTGTTTTTTTTCAGTTCTTGTAAGTTAAATGCATTGTATGACACGTCGCGCACATTTTTGCGAAGATAACATTTCTTTTAAAGCACACAAAGGCTCCAAGAACATTTTCATAAGTCCATTGAAAATACATGAGTTCAATACATTGAATTGAACGACACTAGAATGTATTTTATATGGTTGCCTAATATCGTGGCCTATATAGAAATACTATTGAAGCGTTGTTTTTGCAGATGTAAATTAATTAAAATGCGGGAGCGATATCAAAATAAGCTAAAAGCTAAAACTAAAAATAGGCTAAAATGAAATCAAATCGCCCCCCACACAATATATTTAATGTTAAATAAATGTGAATTACAAAAAAAAAGTAATAAAATAAAAGTATCATGAACCTCTTGGAAAGTACTACGCACTTGACCGTGGCACTAAATGAGTTCAAAGAAAAGAAGCAGAAAGGTACCTTCTCCTTGTGTACAGCCGACCACCCAGCCACCATTGAACGTAGCAGTATCGTGCAGAAAGGTACCTGAAAATATTCTTAGATTAAGAAATAAATGTATTAACATTGTTTAGGAATAAACAAATTCACTCTGAACAATGACGGATTTCCAATTAGACAGGCAGCTGCGTAGAGTCACTAGGTTGAGATGTGGCAGTAAGCAGGTAATTTCTTAGTCCTAGGTAATTTCCTAGTTACCAAATAAATATGTTCATAAAAAATACAAATTTTATGAATGATTTAATGTTCGGATAATATTAATTCTTTATCAAGTGTAATTGGCTAAAAACTTATACATTTCGTTTCGCTCACTTATTTATTAAGATATCTATAAAAATGAACACCTGGTCAATAATATTGTGCACAAACATTGATGCTGGGTAATCTGTCATAATAGATAAATAAAAACAAATATATATTCACAAACTTAATTAAATGCAAAAAGTATTAATCTGAAACACGCCATTAATATGTTAAAAATATATTGAAATAAGTAAATGAATGGATTATCTTACTAAAGGATACTTCATAATATGCTTTGGTTAGGGCCGCAAAATTCTCAGATCAGCCACTAATTCTGATTTTATGAAACTTTGCGAAGGACATAATTTCTTTCCTTTCAAAAGGAAAAGAAGTTGGTGCTTATCCATTTGGCGAAAATTTTAATTCAATACTTTACATAAAAGAAAAATCAATTTATAATCATGTGACAAATGCATAGTTCAATGTAAATTTTAAATCTATTGCACATATTACGTTTGTTATTTAATGTATTACGCCACAGCATATCATAACCTGTAATTAAATGAGCTTTTATTTGAAAAGTTACATTTATCAAGGGATTATAAAGTTAGTTAATCGATTCACTCAACTAAAACTATTGGCTGAAATAAAAGTAATTGCATTTTAGAAAAAGCTTGTTAAATTTAAATGCCAAGGCCATTTAAATAAAAAAGACTTTGTTTAGGGGAAGGGATAGAAAAAATATAAACATATGGAAAATAAAAATTAACGAAGTAAAATGTCATTTTTTTGTTGCCTTTTTTTTTTTTTTTTTTTTTTTTTACTTTGGGACAAATTGTATTTTCAGTAATTATTAAAAAATCGAAACTCAAGATGGATAGTGATAACTCCAGATTCTACAAAAGACGTACTTCATTTCAAAAATAAACAACTTGCTGTCGATAATATTTGTAACATGATAAGTTGTTTCATATGCAGGTTTATTTCGATTTTTTTCCAACTCTATTAATAGATTTAATTTTAAAAAAAGTTAAATTCAAAATATTAAATTTAGAATCTCATAATTTCTTTCTTTTTTCTTGAAAGGAATCTGAATTGTTTTTCAATTATCTATATTTATTTATGATTGTCATGAGTATTTGTCTATCAAACAAGTATTTCATATCTATCAAATAGAGGTTTTATATCTATTAGGAAACAAGCGAGCATATATACAAAGAAATACCAAACCCATTCGCGGCTTAAAAAAAAACATTAACAAATATTGTTTCGAATTGAATTACAATGAATTAAGAATTACAATTTTTTTTTTCAGTTTCTTTTTCCACTGTGTAATTTCACTTAAAATTGTTTAATCATTATGAAGAACAGAAATATTAAAAATTAAGATTAATTGTATAATTTTTTTAAGAGAATAATTCAGCTTATCAATAATCATTTTAAAAAATCTGAAAATTCTTTATTACGTTATAATGATTTTAAACGCATCATTTAGATTAATATCATATTTTCCCTAATTATAAACGTAAGCATTCTTCCTTCTTTGCTTAAGGGAATATCAATTTTCTTTTTTTTTAAAAAACAAGAAGGAAAAGCGCTTGAAGATTGATGCTGCTTTAAAAATCTTATTATTATGATTTAAAGAATAAATTATGTATATTATCTGTAAAAATACGAAGCTAATCAATAAAAACTGAACTTCAAAATAACGGAACATTGTAGGGTTAGATATGCAGATGCATGGTAGATATATATATATATATATTTTCCTTTTTAGTTATAGAACGGACAATTAAAGTTTTTTTGCTTGTTGCTTGAAATTATTTGAAAAGATTTGAACTATATTTTGTGTGTTGGTTTCAAATACTTCTATATCCACATTACTTTTTAAGATTTAGTACAGCGAAATCATAAATATTTAAAACTTTAAAGAATTCCTTTATCGAAGAATCATATGAAAATAGCGAACATTAATATTTTTTTTCCCTCACATCGAAAATAAAAGAACAATATAATTCTATATTTCTGATTATAAGATAAAGAATCACGAACATTAAAGGATAAAATGAGTAAATTCAAAACTATCAAATACCTATTTAGACAGACCTCAAGAACACCATATGAAATGTCTTTCCTTTTGTATCCATACGATAGCAGAAACAATACCAAAGCAAAGAGAGAATATTCAGACAGACATAATTATTAGAGAAAGAAATATCTTTCTAGAACCTATTATCGGACGAGATATCACCATCTTGTCTCCAATGCATAAAATGTTTGAGTGAATGAAACAATTCCATCAGAACACTTGCTTTGCATACATAGAACAGAAAATGTGGAAGTAAACCAAGGAAAACTTAAATCGGGAATTTTTTGTTAAACCCAAATCAAATAGCTCACAAATTTTACTGATTTCGTGGATTCCAAGAATGACAGAGCAAAAAGCAGGATTTCACTTGCCCTCGATGCAAAGGTATTTCTGGGAAACTACGACAGAGTAAAAAGCATAGATCTCATTTTTCCTTGATACCAAGGGTTTTATGGGTAATCCTGAAAGAATAAAAAGCATAGACCCCATTTGATCTAGATTGCAAGGGTTTTCTGGGCAACTATAACAATGTAAAAAAAAGAAAAAGAAAAGATCTCATTTGCTTTTGATTCCAAAGGTTTTCTGGGCAAGCATGCCAGAGTAAAAAGCATAGATCTCAATTGTCCTAGATGTCAAGGGATTCTGGGCAACCACGATAGAGCAAAAAGCATAGATCTCTTTTGTCCTAGCTACCCAGGCTTTTATGGGCAATCATAAATTGAAAATTATGTTGGCTTAGTTATAAATTCAGAGATTCTTTATCGCCATATTCACACTAAAGGTCAATAAATCTCACCATTTTCATCAAACTCTAGGCAATAGAACGAGATGAATAATTTCACCAGAACTTAAACATAATGAAGTATTTAAGATAAGACAAATGATATTCATACGATGGCAAATTAATATTGGAATATTGCAATTGCTGAAATTTTATGTAATCGTAGTTCACTCAAGAATGTCAAAGAAAAGAAACTTCTGATGTTGAGAAATATAACCTTTCCTTTTGTTTTTTTATTGGTTCTTTTCAATTCCAATTTTTATTTAAACCACTTAGATTTGTGGAAATATTGCTGTGTGTTTTTTTAAATTAATTAAAATCATTTACAAACTTTATTAAAGGAATTTTCTGTTTTGAAGATAGTAGTGGAAAGAGAATAGTGAAAGTGGCAGATGGAATGCTTATATGACAACAAATTATTGTTGGAATTTTCCAAGAAGATGTTAAAACAAAGTTCATTCGAGAATGCCGAGCAGAAAAGCGTTGGAAGTGAAACAAAAGAACTGTTAATGATTTTTTTTAAATTTTTCTCTTTATTAATTTTTAAGTAAACTATTGTATATTTACAGATGGGTTGTTATATTTTCTGCAGAAATCAAATTGTTTTAAAGAAGTCATAATAGAAGAGAGTTTTTGATTTAATGCGTATACCCTGTGTCTAAACGAGGCTACTGTTATATCGTACAAATAAGAGTTGAGAGGTAAAATGGAAAGTCATATTTGCTTTTAGCATTTAAAATACGCATAGATAAATATGAAAATTCCAGGTATCATAATTGGTTTAATTTGGCATTTTATTATATTCTGTATAAATCTGTATGTATAAGTGACGTTTTAAAATGATAAAAAAATAATGTATTGGAAAGAAATGACATATCAAAAACACATGATAATTATGCTTGGAATCATCTGTAGTGAAAATTGATGAAAGAAATGTAACAAAATTTCATATGCAGGATATATTCCATAGAAAAATAAGAAATTATATCAGAAGTTGTCATTATTGTATCTTGTACTCAAGAAAGGTATGCGCATTGAGAATGTTGAAGCATGGAATCTTACTTTTGATTAATACAGAATTATCTTCTGAAAGTTGCCCTTCTGTATTTTTTTTTATCACTAGAAAGTCAATGAAATGTTATCCAATCTATTTTTCGCCCTTTCATTGCTAGCCTTTTCTTTCCGATCGCATCAAAATATTTTCTATGGTTTTTTTTTTTTTTTTTTTTGCATAATTCAGTTTTCCATACTTGCCACAGTCAGTTATGAAATTTAGTTACTTCCGTACTTTAGTTTTAGTTGCAGATACTTCCAAATAGGAAAAGTCATTATATGATTACTATGTGCATACCGTTCACAGCATATAAAAAAAATCAACAGTTTTTTTCATTTATTATCAAGTAATGTTTTAATGATTTATCGTCCCCAATCTATTTTATTTGTTTACTGAGACGGCGAACAAACAGTGCTTGTGTGGTTGAATAATAATAAAATAAAGAAACACTTTCCATAAGAAGAACAACTGAACATATCAATATCAATGGTTTTAGTAATGCTTAAACTTATGTTTGAAATAAAAAATGCGAAAATGGAAGAAAGGTTTTCATTGGATATTGCGTGATAAATGAACTTACAAAGACAAAGTCCATTCAAGAATTTATTCCCTCCCCCCCTAAGTATTTGAAATACCTAGTGCCTATTCAGCGTTCATAATACTAGAAACATATGTAAATTTTCAGAATAATGCACAGGTAAAATTTTCCTCTGAACATTACATTTTTTGGATACGCTATGAAACATGAAAAATATATACACATCATAAAAAATATTCACTATTGGCATTTATATATGTGTATAATTATCTTTTAAATTAGAAGTATCCCAAACTTCTCAAAATACACAATTCTATGTCTCTTAGTCCGCAGACACATTAGACCATAGACACAAAGGATTTTAATCTTCTTCCACTTAGGATGGTTAAAAAGGGTTTTTGAAGAATCTTGACAAATTCTTTCAGAAGTTTAATTCTAATCTTTATTATAAGCATTGTAAAAATTTTTCGAACAGTAAAACTGTTTAAGCTTAAATTGAAAAAGAGTGGTAAAATTAGATGGAATGAGTAGAATTTGAAGTTTGCTGAAAGATAAGTTAATTTGGAATTTTGATCAGCATAAATTAGAGAAATAACACATGATCTTCGCTGACTATTTTGGCGTTTAATTTGAACATTCTATAGATCTGAACGCTGTCTAGAAAAATTTCCTAAGCCTTTCTGTACATTTTAAATTAATGTCCTTTGTATCATTACATCCAAAATCTTGTTCTTCCCTCCATATAATAAATAAATACACCGAAACTTGTCGTAAATTGCTTTTAGACAAAAATTGTTTTACATCTAAATAAATATAGAGACATTATAATTCGAAATTAGGCTACCGATTTTGTTTCTAAAACCAATCAACCATTGTCATCGGAAAAGAAAAATAACATCTCTTTTTCCATCATGTACTTCATAGTTTCATAGTATGTTTGTGTGTGTAAATAAATGAAACATTCTTTGAAGAAACCTGTGTGGAGTTCTTTGACCAAGTTTATTCTTCATGATTTTTATTTTTGTTCAGTATTTCTTTGCTAACACCAAGAGAGTCGAAAATTAGATGAAAGAACAAAAAGCAGAAAGCAAGAAGACGAGATCATTGCAAGGCACTTTGTAATTTGAATTTACAAATTTTTAAAAAGGAATTTGTCTGCATACTATTTTGGTTAAGCTGTGCTAACCAGAAGTTAAAGTTATAGAGAAGCCATAGTTCGAGTAATAGAAAACTATTTTTAAAACGTAAATTAATTAGAATTTATATTTGATCTTTTTTGATGAAGTTTGTCTTCTGTCATAGTATGTAAGGAAATATTTATTTTTTTTAAATATAAATGTATTTCCCTAATTATGAAATGAAAATTAAGGTGTTATTATTCATTCTCTTTAGAAAAAAATCATTACAAAAATCGTCCCTTGAACTTTTAAGTTACTTTTTAGAATAATTCTTCAATTCACGGCTGTAATTTTCTTAGAATTTAAATTTTCTCTTAAAACAGAATGTATATTAAACCTGCAGAAGTGGTTCCCCTGAAACTTTCAAACCGGGTCTCCAATAAAGATCTTATAATTTCTTTCCGCCTAAAATTGTGGACCTTGGGTAGTCATGAATGCTGTGCATGTCTTCAGCGGACAGTAGTTGTGAACTGTAGATCTTTTCCCCGAATCTAGCATTTTTATTGACTCTAACGTGCGACTATGTGTTTTGGACGTTTGTTTGCCAATCGATGAAAACTAAAATTTGAATCAGCTCTACATCTGTAATCTCAAGATCACATGCCGAATTTCATGGCATTTGTGAGTTATTGCGTTTACATGCATGCGAAAATACAGAGCGACGGGCGACGAATCCTTTGCTAGATTTGGTTCAAACTTTAAGCCTATATTTTAGATGCAAAATATGGATATTAAATTGAACTACTCGGCTCTTTCTGTTTTGTAGTTATGCGGTTCACTTGTATTCGAGCAACCAAATAGGAAGATTTCTTCTAAATGAATATCGTTAAAAAGGTGATAAAAATCTACAAATATGATGATAAAAATCTGTAGTCGTAAATGCACATGCCAAATTTCATTCGTCTAGCTCAAAGCATTTTTGAGCTATTATGTTCACAGACAAGTAGAATGACAAACGAATAGACATGTTGTTATTGTTACACATTCTCAAGAACCGCATAGCCCTGAATAAGTCCAATACTAACAACGGATTGTTAGTAAGATCCTGTCTGGAGAGACCCAGCCAAATAAGAATGTGATCAGGTGAAGCCTCTTCCGTTAAGCACTTGGGGCAGACTTCAAAGCGCTTAGAACCCTCAGAATAATTCATAGTTCCAAGGTGCCCTCTGAGAAAGCGAGTGAGAGTAGCCCGATCCTGCCTACTACAATCAATAGTCAGAGAGCCCCCTAGACGACTGCTCTTAACCCCCGTTCCGAAGGCGCATGCGCGTTTTGAGATAGGCACAATTTGCACTCATTCCCCACTCTTCCCGAGGTTCTTTGATGTCTGTTCATTTTACCGACAGCTCCCGATCGACGTTCACAGGCGGGGGGTGGTTCTACAATGTTTCAGATGACAGATTTACAATCATATTCGTCTGTAAAGGAATGAGTCGTCGGAGTGGGGATTTATACCAGTGATGTAGTGGTGGGACAAGCCAAGTGGTTTTATCGTCGCTTTTAGCTCTGGAGAAAATTTCCATGGCGGATAGACATACTGATAGACATATTGCCAAAAATGTGTTTTCGGATTCAGAGGTCTGAAACGACGATATTTGTCAAAATCTCGAGTTCGAATTTCTTGACAATTGAAATACTTTAATTGAAATAATTTATTCTTCCTAAATGAGAAAGTAAAATTATATAAATGTATATCGTCAGTATACTAATATATATTAATATACTAAAATTATCAAAATGAAAAAAAAAATTGTGATTTAATATGCTTTTATTTTTAAGCTCTTAGCAATACGAAAAATTCTCTTACATCCATATGCATATATAATAGACATACACTGACATGCACAATTTTTTTCCTGCTAATATAGTCTGGTGATATTTAAAAAAAATAAGAACACATTATAACGACTTCTTCTTCCTTCTGTCTGGCAGTTTTTCAAGGTATACTGGCGAGTTTTATAAACATGAAATTTTTGAAACAAAAGGCGAACAATAAAAATTTTGTTTATTATAATCTTTATAAAATTGCTTTTAGTGTAAATTCTCAGGAATAAAATAAAGGCGATGATAAAACTGGATTTTAATGATAATAATAATAATGAAAAGCATATTTTTTTCTGTGTTGATTAATGGGTCTCATTCATTTTCATAGCATTCTGAATAATCTATTTTTGATACAATGTTCATTATTCCCAGTCAAGGACTCTTAATAAAGGACAGGTGTGGCATCTTCCGTCTACCATGCAACCTTGGAACCAGTGGCGTAGCGAAAATAATTCAAACGGGAAATAATATAATTTTTTTTTTTTTTTGCTCCCTTTTGTCATTAATGGTTTATCAAGTGTAAATAGCGTCAGAGGTACGATATTATTTGCTTTTTCATCTCAACAGACTTCAGTTTAAAAAGTGACATAAATTCACGAATTTTTGGTGCCTCTTTGACTGATGTCAGGTAGAATCCGTACTCTTCGCCCATTCCTCGCTACGTCACTGATAGAAACACTTAGCACCTGAAAAAGAAGTCCGACGAGATTCCTATATGTGGATCTTGAAAGAGATAGTGACCATGGCATTCTCATTTGTTCAACTTTTAGGGAAATCTAGATTTCACTTGAAATATAAATCCAACGAGATTCCAATATGTGTGGATTTTCAAAGAGATAGTAAATACCTTTATGCTTTCATATATGTTCCACGTTTAGGAAAATCCCCAGCAGTCAGCTCTACAACAGCAAGCAACTTGTTTTTAAAGCACGCATTAGTCCTCACATTTTTGAATGTTGTGTATTAAACATTCTGCAGAATTAATAACCATTTTTCATAGCATAATTTCCTCAGATATATCATGACTTAGTTTGCAGGATTTTATTTGTTATGACTTAGTCGTTGCCCTCTAATGGACTATATCATGTGTACTATCATGTATGTCAGAGAGAAATTCTCTGGAACAGCATATGGCCAACTGAGGGAAAACATTAGGCTTCTGGCCTAATGGATTTTTAAATTCAACATTAAATCTATTTAATTAAATAATTAGGGAAATAAAAGAACCAGTCTTACATACCCAACCAGTCCGATTTTACCAATTTTTATTTTACATTAAAGTTAAAAATCGCTCGATATCTCATCAGTGCTCGTCTGGTACCCATCAACCTCTATTTTCGATAACAATGGGGGAAAAAAACACTACTTCATTATACATTTTCTGTGAAGAAAAACAACTACAGAATTCTGCAGTTGCAACAACTATACAGATTTCGCCAATTCTTATTTTATATCAAAACTCATGGCCCTACCTATATCATCCATATGTATCACTTGTTCTTACCAATTTTACCGCTTTCGAGAGAAACCCTCAGAACATCAGTTCATTATATGTTCTCAAAGATGAAAGAAATGATGACATAGTCCTCCAGCTCCCGTCACAGTACTGATTTCGACAGCTTTCAATTTTTGCTTCATTTGGAAACACATCAATCATCTGTTACTTCCCCCTCTCCCTCAAACTCTCCTTTTTTTAAGAGATATCATAAAATAAATCTTTGCACATTCCTCAGTTTCAAAAGTTGTGACGATTTTGTTAAATAAATTTTAAACCAACCAATCACATCATAGCCAAACAACAAGGATTCTCTGTGTTTCTTGCGCAAGTGTGATTTAAAACGGTATCTTCGTTTGGTGTGATAAAATACAATTCATGGAAGTTTGCTGACGTTAGTAAATTAATGCTATTAACATGGCAGGTGAATCGGTCTGCAAAAGCGTCTGGTATTGTTATTAAATAAAATGTATAAATGAATTTATTCTCTTTTACAGAGAAGTTTTTGTATATTTCAGCTAAAAAAATTTCCAATAAAAATATTGATTTTATTGTTTGTTAAAATAGGTTATCTCTCTACTTTTGCTTTCATTTCCTATTCAGTTTCAAGAATGAATTGGAATAAAACATGATACTGATGTTTTAATTTTTTCAGTTGGAATTGGGTCACCACTACTTAAGTTCAGAGAAATTTGAATTCGAATTAGAACTGCAACACACTCAAGTTTCACTTTGGGTTCGAATCAGGGTTCAGAAATAAAGTTCCAGCTGCTTAATGAGGTATGATATTTTTAAAAACAATTAAATTCAATAATGATATTTTTATGAGATTATTCGTTAAGATATAAAAGCTAGACTTGGTATTTATTTTTTTCCTTAAAAAACCTCTTATTGTTCTTATAAGGCTGTAGGTTTCCCCTGAAACATTTGGCGATACAACAGGTCAAAAAAGTAAAGCTACCTATAGCGTGATTAGATATATCCACATATTAGATATCCGAGGGAATATAAAATTTAATGACATATGTTATAGTTAGGACTATGTTAGTCTGCTCTCAATAATATATACAAAAAGATCTTCCTTTATACCGCTTCTTTTATACAACAAATTATTTAAATAAGTTTTAAACTGCTATTTTTCCTATTATTTCTTTGTTATTTCAGTGAATTTTATAAACTCTAGTTAATCATTATTTTCATGTACTTTGTTCACTTAAATAAATTTTTTCATATTTAATGAATCCTCTAAATATGAAGTTGTAATCCCTTATATAATGTTGTACATTAAAAGTTTTCTATTTATAATAATAATAAAAAAAGATTGTTAAGTTTAGACTTTTGTGAATTTCATTTTTGCAAATTATATTAATGTAGAAATTGAAAGATTCACAAGTAAATATTATAATGAATACTTCAAAGTATTTTTGGGGATTTTTTTTCTAAAAGTTATTAGAAAATGTTTTCTGAAAAAGCATTTTGTACGCTTTAAGAATAATTTCTCCAAGCTTAAGATTTAAATATGAAATTTTGTGCAGCTTTCTGCAAAATTTTTTCAAACCTTCAAACTTTAAGCAACCATACAGAAATATATGTTTTATAATTATATTTTCATCTTTTCTATATTAAATATTTTAGTCATTTTTGAAGATAATTAATCGAAAGTATTTTATTCTTGCCCCCCCCCCCAAAAAAAAAAAAAAAGTTAGTCCTTAGATTCCTCATTTGCTAAAGCAATTATTTTTTCAACCAGTTGGATGCGGCTCATATGACGAAGCTAAAGAATGAAAGTTCATATGGATGAAAGTAATAAAAAAAAAGGAATTTAAAACATAGAAAAAATACATTTTTAATGCGAAAATGAAATATCATCCTTTAAAATATTTAGAAACATGTGACAAACTGTATATAGTTCGGAAATTATGATTTAAAATCAAAAATAAATTTTAATTCAACTCAAAATACATACGAAAAGTTGGAATCGCAAATTCTAAACCGTTGAGAATCGCTGCCTTAAAGCTTTGGAAAGGGTTGTTCATGTTTGAATTAATTCATGGCCAGCAAGTTGCTATTGATTTGGCGCACCGCGCTTGGCGACTTGGCCTTTTCAGACAACCCTGCTGAATCGCAAGTAGGTTGCATGGGCTGTCTATATGGAGAGTGATGGAAGTTTCTAACTAGTGTTACAAAACACATACTTTGGACAGAATAGAAAATTAATTTTTTAAGAACTCAGTGGCCTATTGTGACACGTGTTACTTGTGAGACATAGTGACTTTTCACGTGGATTAAAAAATCTGTGAATGAAAGATCACTAGGGTAAGTTTAATTTCCACTTTCTACGGAGCATGTGCGCGAGTTTTACCGAAAACAAACGTTTTTTACTCAGAATGGTTTGAAGTTTTTATTACATTTCAAATTAAATCTGAAAAGTTTTTATTTTTTTTTTAAAAAATGCAGAAATGATCTTTTTCGGCCCTTTAAACAAATGCTATTTAAAACTCATAACAGTTTTCATGTCGTTATTTTCAATTATGGAACTTCACAGGATATTGAAATATTTTATTGTTGTATTGAGAATATCGTTTTTCAAAATGGTACTTTTTGTTTAAAATTCGGATAAATTCTTTTGTATATCAGTGGATTTAAGAGCAATATGATATATAATTAAAGTGTTCAAATCAAATTGTAAATATCTAGGAAAATAATATGATGAATAGTTTGAAAATGTATATCAAAACATTGATAAAAGTAAACCACTCGTATAATTATAAAAAGCTCTATATGTTAAAGACGTGAAATTTTGGTAGTTTGGTATGTTATAATTTATAAGCCATGATATGTAAATAAATGTCGGTATATGTATATACATAATTGATATACGTAAACAATGCACAGAATTGGTATCATAATGATAAAAAATATGAAGCGTCATTTTAACCAATTAAAACATTTTTAAACAATTTGATTTTTAATGAAAAGTTGACTAAAAATATAGTTTTTATACTCTTTTTAATAATGGTTGCGTAGAACTGAAAAAAAAAAGAAACTATATAGAAGAAATTCTGAGAATTTTTTTTATTCCATGTAGATGTAAAAAAAATTAAATTGCATTAATTCTTCTCCTCTTTTTTCCCCCAAATACAGTATTTAACTTTATATTAATAATTTATTAGGTTAAAAAATGTACTAGTCACCAATGACTTCATGTTAAAATTTTGTTCTTATTTTTTTAATCAGTGAATTTAGCTGGGTTTCTTTTTCTTTTTTTCTTTTTATTAATATTGGTTTGAAGTAATGAATTCCATTGGCTTATTCAAATTCTTTTATGTAAATATATATTTTTTGATGAAAATAACGATTCTTCAAATAATTGTTGTTAAAATTTAAATTACATTATAATATAAAGCACACGTGACCTTAACATCACGTGAAAGTATTTTTTGATGAGACTTCCATTGTCAAGTATAATGATGCAATTCAAAATTTAATACTTGTTTGAATTGAATGCTTAAATTCATTTTTCCAATTCACACTGAAATAATTGCTTGGAAATTAAATTTGTATAATTCTTTTGCTTTCGTTAGCAAATATTTGTTTATTAAAATTTTATAAAACGGGAAAATAAGATAATTGTTTTTTGTAATTAAATTATTGAAGACGTTTGTTTAGGTCTGTTATTTTTGCTTCAAATTGTATTTGTGAATTAGTTTATTTAACTAAATTATTTTTTAAATTCTTTTCAAAACTCTTTTGCCTGAAGGTTATATGTATTTATAAATTACTTCTAAGAATAATTGTATTATTTTTTCAATAGTTTTGTTTTTATAGTCTTTGAAGAAAAATATGAAGATATTAATAGCAAAAAATTTTTGTGGATAAAAAAAATTTCGGAAAATATTGGTTTAATTTATTATGATTTATTTACTGTTGAAAACGTTTTTCTGTTTATTTTTACAATTATTTTTCCTATTATTATTACTATTTATTTTTCTATTTACTTTTTTAAATAATTTTTTTAAAATTTATAGTTATTAATTGAATAGTCACTTTCAAAAATAAAACTAAATTTTTAAAAATTTTAATTTAAATGTATTTTTAAAAATGTTTATCCTTAAATTGAATTTTTTTTAAATCTCGTAATTTCAATTTACATGTTTCTCTCTTAATACCTTAAGAAATAAGAATGATAATAAAAATAGATACTTTGGCTATCATTTTAAGGATTTTTTGTAGAGTTATCCTTTTGAAAATATTTATAGTTCTATAATAAAATTATTCAAATATCCTAAATTTTTCAGATTTTTGCAAGAATTTTTAATTTAGTATCATGCGATGTATACTGGTAAATAAGAATATAAATTGTTAAATATCCTCTAAATACAAAATTTAATAAAATAAATTTGAAGTTGGGATTGCAGGAAATCAATAATTTTGATTGTTGGTCTCAGTTTTGAGTAATTGTGTCGGATAAACCTGAATTTTATATAAATAACTAGCTCAAATTAAAAAAAGATAAACTGGGTTAACTCTTGAAAAATGCAATTTAAAAAGTAAATTCGCCATACCAACTGCTACTTTTAGTAGAGTATCGTCATCCCAATATGATAGGAAAAAAATCATCTAAATTTTCTTAAAGTAACCAGACATTCTAAAACTGTCTGTGCAGGTCCAATTTAATAAATAGAAAATATTAATTAAAAATAAATAGTTTATTTTAAAAAAAGATAACTAAATATATTTGCCCAGAATTGGAACTGTTATCTAGATTTTGGCGGAATTTAAATGGATGACCTGAATTGTCCCATTTTTTTCACTTATAAATTGATATTTCATACTAAAGATAGATGAACTAGATTTAAATTTTAGAAAATAGCTAAAGAACTCTCCCCAAACCCGTACTCAACATAATCATTGGTCACAATAGTGGCCAATGTAAATCTACTATGGCCAATAATCTTGGAGGAAAAATAATAAAAGGAATTGCAAAATATATTATTTGTTTGTCTTTTCGTTTTTTTTCTTTGAATTTTTTTTTAAATAAACGATTTTGCTGTTATGGATTTTTATTTTTATCATTATTATTTATTTAACTTTTGATTTAGCCCGATACTTAATGGAACATTTTCATATCCTAAGGCAAGCTTTCGATCCCTACTTTGTATATATTATTTATATTTTCTTAAAAAAATTCTGTAAGTGGGTGGAGGAGCAAAGGATAACAAATATGAAATGAATATTCTAAAAATCTGATACTCTTCATGAAAAATTTTAAGTCCATTCATTTATAAAAATATAATTCATTTTGCACAAAAAAATATTTGTTATGATAATGTCTATTATATATATATATATACCGTTTTCGTTTTATAATTTTTAACGTAGCATTGTAAATCGTTTATAATTTTGATTTATATTTTTCGTTTTATAATTTTCACTGTACTTCATTCTTCAAAATTATTTATTTAATGGCATTTTAAAGCAGTTTTTGCGAAATAAGAGAAGAATCTATATTAAAAATTGTGTGAGAAAGAGGTTGTGTGGGAAGTTGTCTTATTTTTTATCATCCTTTAATCGTATAAACATCGAAAATGTGTATGCTGAAAGGTTTCTTACAACAAATTCATTTGCTTGTGAATGGGTAGATTATCATTGTAGCATCTTCCATTGATAAATGCGCAGTGTATCTGTCCAACACTTAAAAAAAATGGCAGTTTTTGATATTATGTATCTTGCATCACAAAGCGCGTATGTGTGGCATAAGTGGTTGGATATAATTTCATTTGTTTGGTTAGTATTCTATATTAAAGCTATATATGAACTCCTTTGACTCAATAATTATGTAAAATATACAATGAAAATAATATCGCATTTTTAATCACTGCTGTTATATACTACTTTAAATGATGTGTTATGAAAAGCATTAGTTACCGGAATTATATAGCTCCTTTTAAAACGTATTTGTTTTATTTATTCCTCTAAAGTGATAAGTTTGGAGAAATATTATTTAAGACGAAAGTAAAAACAGATATTCTAATATCTACACAAAGAAATAGCTACATAAGTGTATATATGACACTATTATTTTAAAATGTAACAAGTTAGATGAATATTATATTTTGGTATTTTATATGTAGAGATATTTATTATCTATATAAATCTTTTTTAATTTCCTTTTTCTGCCTTGCATTACGTAGCTAATAAAGTAGCAAAGTTGCAATTTCATTTAAATTATTAAAAAATATAAATTTTTAAATATTTTTTCGCACTTATATTGAATGAAAATATCATATGCATTCAGAAATATTGCATTTAGTTTTATCAGCGCGTTTTTACACATATTCAAGGAAAATATTATATTTTTGATTATGGCATTTAATTAATTTTATCAAATATCTTAGTTCGATTCGCTGATTAATGTTGGACGAATTGATTATCTAATAGGTAAAATGAGCAATTGCCTAAGGATCTCGCAACTTTCTTAACCTCCGAGAATTTTTTTGCATTGCTTTCACAACTATTTAATTTTATACTGTCTTTTAATTTAAAAGAGTCATGTACTCGAAATTATTCAAATTAAAATAAAATATCATTTAAGTTTTAGATTATTATTTTTATGACATTTCTTTCGTGTTTTCTGATTCGCCTGTATTGTCATTCAACTTTTTTGTAGTTGAGCAACTGATTCATAACTTAACAGTTCTGTCAAATTTTGTATTGGAATAATAAGAATGTGTTAAAAAATTTGTAATCATCTTAATGTTTTACTTTAAAATTAGTTTTAAATTTAAATTTCATTTTTTTACGCCAGACATTCAAACTACTTTTCTTGAAGGTGACCTAATGTTTGAAATTTTTTTTATTTAAAATAATCATAACATTTGATAAAAGATGTTTATATAAAAATTAAATTAAAATAGTAAAATTAATACAGGGAGTTTGGAAAAAGGAAAATAAAGAATAAATGCAAGGATCATCAAATTATAGAGGTCATTCGAAGGAATTAAAGAAATTTGATACTCCCTTTGAAATGTATACAAACTTTATTTAACTCTCTACATATTATAGGGCTTCATCCCGTATTCTTTCTTTGTAAATGGTTTAATTCTTCCATGTAAATTCCCTTGCAAGGAATGTCAAATTTTAGAGGTTATTCGAAGGAATTACATCGATTTGATACTCCATTTGAAATGTATACTCGCTTTATTTAACTCTCTACATATTACAGGGCTTCATCCCTTATTCTTTCTTTGTAAATGGTATTTAACTCTCTACATATTACAGGACTTCATCCCTTATTCCTTCTTTGTAAATGGTTTAATTCTTCCATGTAAATTCCCTTGCAAGGAATGTCAAATTTTAGAGGTCATTCGAAGGAATTACATCGATTTGATACTCCATTTGAAATGTATACTTGCTTTATTTAACTCTCTACATATTACAGAGCTTCATCCCTTATTCTTTCTTTGTAAATGGTATTTAACTCTCTACATATTACAGGGCTTCATCCCTTATTCCTTCTTTGTAAATGGATTAATTCTTCCATGTAAATTCCCTTGCAAGGAGTGTCAAATTTTAGAGGTCATTCGAAGGAATTACATCTATTTGATACTCCATTTGAAATGTATACTCGCTTTATTTAATTCTCTACATATTGTGGAGAGCGTTGGGAAATATTATTAAAAACGGAGGTGGAAGTAAATGTCTTACTATCCGGAAAGAAATATCTACAACGGAAGAAGCGACGAGTATAGGGATTTCCCCATTATTGTGTTGAATGCAAGTTCCTCTGATGGAAGCGAATCCATTTGACTTTTGCTCTTTGAAAGCGAATCTAATTTTCATTCCCGAACTATTTTCGCTTTCCAGCGGCTAATCAGATATCGTATTTCTTTAAATCCTCCAGAAACTCAATTTGAAAAAGGCAGGAGATCCGCTAATTAATCAAGTGACCAAAGCCTGTGGGAAAATCGTTGGGAATTGCGTTTTGTGTGTCTTATCAGTTTTAAGAAACGTCGGCTTAAATGACCTTGATGGAAATTTGCATAACGCATGTGTTATGTAACCTCTGTTTTTATCGTTTATGTAGGTTCTTTTTTTATAAAATATAAATAAAAAATATTTTAATCTTCATGAGAAATGTCTCCGAATTTTTTGAGGAAATGTGACGCTTCACCCCTTCCAAAATCGGGAAAACCATTTTTTAAATAATGCATGTTTATATAGATAATTACTTAAAAATGGTATAATAACGCAAAAAGGTAGAGGAATGAAATCAAATCTACTTTTTTCACATCAAAGTTAAAGCATTCTATAAAATTTTGGATGATATCAGATAAAATTAAATCATTCTGTCTGACAGTCTTTGTCTATGTGATCAGAATAATTCAGAAATACAGCAAGCTAGAACCAGTGGGAGTGGTCTCCCCAAAACTTTCTCGCAAATCCTTTATTAAAGATGTTATTTACCATCATCGCTAGCATGTAGTTAATATACAAGTACCATAAAATCAAATATTGGGACTTTTTTTCCCCACAGCCGATTCAGAATACAGCAAGCTAGAACCAGCAAGAGTGGTCCCTCCAAACTCTCTCGCACTTAATTCTTTATTAAAGTATTAATAAAGGCTTAGAATTAATACACAAATATCAAACTCGAATATGTATTTTGGACAATTTTTTCCCCCAATCGAATGAAGCCAGAATTTGACAAAGAATTACAATTGTCGTCATAAGATCACATTCCAAATTTCATTTATTTAAATGTTTGTGTTTACATGCATGCACAAATGCAGACCAATAGACGGTTAACTCTTTAACCCCTTTGTTTAAATTTCAGTACGAATTTCACCAAATTTTATCTATCTAGTTTTACACATTTTTTTAGTTATTGTATTCACTTATTATCGGACAACCGGACAAATAGACTCATTCTCAATGAAAATGAATTTGGAGATAAATCTACAAATTAGGCGTTAAATCCATATAGGCATTAAATCCGTCATCTGACCGCGGTTCAAAATTTCGAGGTCCGTCCCAAAATAACCCAAGTGTTGCTTCAAACGGGACGTTAATATAACTAAACCAACCAAACCATTGTCAAAGGCAGAGAAACAGACAGACGAACATTTTTCAAAAATGTATTTTTCGAACTCAGGGAGGTTTGAAACGTAAAGAAGGGTCAAAATCTCGAGTACGAATTTTTGACGATTGCTATACTTTCTCTATACTACGTATATGAAAGAGTAAAAAACAGTACGCAAGGCATGAAAAATTTCTTAAAAGTGGTGGCAGAAAAATAAATACTGCATATTATTTCATATTATGATGAAAATATTTTATTAAAAGCTTTCTTTCTTATTTAGTTACAAAATAGTGTGCACTTACTGAACTTATCTCCTACCATAGTATAGATTCATCATCTTTATAAAGAACTCTAATAGTATATCTTTTTTTATCACTCTATGCATTTATTATGAATACGATTCAAATACAACTGGCCTTGATTTTCACACATGAATCATTGGGTGATGTCAGCTTTGCAAATAAAATTAGACAGGCAGAAGTGCGACTGCGATTTGGATAAAACTGAACAAGTCAAATCTTCATACTCAAGAATTAACACTGAATGTTTACTTAAAAATTTTCGATTGTTAAAACAATATTTTCTAGTTATTCATTCAAAAGGATTGACACATATTTATGTCCTGATCACGATTATTATTTTTCAAGTGAATAACATCCAAGATTAATCAGTCTCATTCTTTAGCTGTCTGAATTGATTGATAGTTTCCTAGAAACGAGTTTTTGCTGTAGAAACGAATATTTGAATAATCGATTTCTATAGTTAACAATGTGTTTCTCTTAATCTTTTTATTAATTTTCGCAGTAGTCGATCATCACCACAAGAAATTTGCTATCGATTTGTGCTTGAATATTCATGGCAAACAAAAGGAGAGGCGATTAACTATTATTCATTTTTTACAACACAATAGCGTTTAGAATAGCTCATCAGGATTCAAGTACTTCTGAAATTGGTTTTTCAATTTCTTTATTGTTTATATATTAGTTAAGTAGAGCATTTAGTAATAGAAGTAATGAAATACCTGACCTTTTCTCTGGAGCGAAAATAGAAGAGAAAAATTTTCAGAAACTTGTGGTCTCATGAATTTAAATTGCTCGAGACATACTTTTGATAATAAATCGGTAATCAGAATCTTGAACAACTAATTTCAATCTTAGGCAATTTCGATCTCTAAAACATAATATAATTTGCATTAGAAATTATTATGC
This sequence comes from Argiope aurantia, assembly GCA_026543865.1. Lineage (NCBI taxonomy): Eukaryota > Metazoa > Arthropoda > Arachnida > Araneae > Araneidae > Argiope > Argiope aurantia. Next base: position 459,422 of record JAPMOR010004592.1, read on the forward strand.
ATTTCTGTTCCATAACTATAAATGATTTAGATTTTAAAGTTCTTTTTTTTATATTTAATTGGGTTAGTAGAATTATATATCGTTTGGCCTCGAGGAAAAGAAAACAACGCAGAAAAACTTTTTCGATATCGTCTCTTTTATAGCTTGATTGGCAACAGTAATCTTACCTTTGTAAACTTTGGATGCGCCGTGAAAAAGCAAAGAATAAAGTTTCTTAAAAATAAAATTTTCTACAATTATGTTTTGACAAATTTGTTTGGGTGGGAAGGTGTTCCCCCTTCCATTCGCAAGTGATTTTATCTTATTTGATAACGAAGGATTTTTGTCTTAGTTCCAGTTTTTTGTTCTTGGAGATAAAGTTGAAAAGCAGTAGGAATTTTATGATTTTTGTTTCGGAAACAATAAGTTTATCTATTACTTCTAGATTTCGTTTTTTTATTTTGACTTCGAAAAATAAGTATTTTATGTTTTGTGCTCGACTGTTTTGAAACATTTTACTAAGCCTACATTATTATTAGTATAATAAATTAATAATTACTAAAATATAATGTTATGTTAAAAAATTTTAGTACTTTTTTCAAGTACTACTCCAGAATAACGCACGATTGAATTGTGATCAAAAAGTAATAAACTACTTATATTATCCGTTAATTGTAATAGTAGAGGTGAACTTTTTAAAATAGGATTTCATAAAGATTCTAGTACGTTATAATGTATTATATGTTATAAGGCTTCATTTAATTCATGTAATAAAGTTATAATGTATAAAATTTTAATATAAAATTAATAAGTTTTTGTTTGTCTTTAAATTTTAATATAAGTATTTACATATATTTCTTCTTTCTTAAAGTTTGAAAGTTCATAACATGTAACAATTGGCATTATTGGATAGTTGAAATATTTTAGATGATTTATTATTATAGATAACGGTTTTTCTCTATCAGTTTGAGAAGTTTGAAAAATAAAATGCATAAATTGCATTCTTATTTCGAAAACAATTCGGATAGTTTGGATTGCCTCGCCTTTGGATGTTGCATTCTATTTAAATTATTGTATAATTAATAATTATTTAATTCATTAATTAAAAAAAGTTAAGATCGATATGTTGAAAAGTTAGAGTAGCGCAACGCACTATTGAATTATAGAAAAGAATTCGATTCAAAAGAAAACGATGTCTAAACGAGTTACGTATTGAGCGATGTCATATTCAGAAGTGTCTGTGTTTCTTTATTAAGCCCTTTTCTCTTTTCATTTCAGTGATTTCAGTGTTTTGTCTTTTATTTTTTTACATCTATAAACGTGACTTCCTGCAATTTAAAGCTGTAAAAATCTATCAGAAATGGGAAAAATTCGAAGTCCACATAGGAACAGTATTCTTGTTGACACTATTTCCGTGTATTTGACATACGATTAGTATAATGCAATACCTTGACCTAAATCTTTAGTGCGGGTATTATGACCTCAATAGCATGCATTTATTAAATAGTATGTTAGGGGAAAGTTCAACCCACCATCTCTTATTCTAGGCTACTAGTTTTATCCCCTATTCTACCATCCCTTATTCTAAACTAGTTACTTCTTTTTATTTTTCTTAATTAAATGAAAGATATCTGGTTTGGAATTTTTTTATTAATAACAGTTTCATAATATACTCATGCAAATATTGAATATTCTCACGCCTTTTTTGATATGGCTGTGGTAAATGTAGCGTCAGAATTAATTTTCTCTTTTTTGTAACTACATATTCATTGCTATTTCATTTGCTAAGGTATAATTAGAGAACAGTAGATCCCAGTTGTTTTTCTCCTCCTTTAGTAGTTTATACCCTTTGAATATTCTTTTTATTTTCGAATATCTCTTATGATTATAGTCCCACTCCAACTGTCCTCTTCCACAATGAAATTTTTCATTATTAATGTTTTAATGTTGTATTGATTCGATTTGTGAAATTCATTTTTTACTTTACATTTCATCCCATTTTCAGAAGGGACATTTCAATACCTTTTATGGTGCTAAATGTCATAAAATTTTGAAATGACGACAAATGCAATCTTTGTTTGAAGCTACTTCAAGCTAACCTTAATGTTTCTACTCTCTCGTACACTAAATATTAAAAAAATTGCAATGTAAAAAAAAAAAAAAAAAAAAAAAAAAAACCCTGACCTTAACATTTTGAAGAACTTCCACATTTCAAATCTCTGAGATCGATAAGCACATTTCTGGAATCTGCTGTCCCATTAACATTAAAACCTTAACTCAGAAATGCTTCAGGCTAGATAGATGAAATTTGGATGTGCCTTAAATATCAAATCTCTATATTTCAATAAAATTTTGAACAAAAACCTTATCAATTAAAGTTGTCTGTCTGCCTGTCCGAGTGCAAGTGAATCCAATAACAACTAATCGTATGTATATAACCTTTGTAATTTAAATATAGGTTTAGTATCTAAATTGTTAACCCATATCAAAGTTTGAACTAAATCTGTCAACAGGTGAACTGTCTTTCCGTCAGTACATTATCATGCTCGTAAATACGATTTAAAAATGCAGTGATTTAGATAAATGAAATCTAGAATATAATCTTGTAATTAAATTTCTGATTTCAATCGGTTGCAAAACTGATACATTCCTGTGTTTGCAGGTCTCTTCATATAAGTTAAAATGACAACAGCGGTGAAAATACATTCCTGGTTTTCTTAATTGTGCTAGAAAGAGCAACATAGTCATGAGCGGCGATCTGAAAGTAAAAAAATCTGAACGTTCAAAATGTTCACGGTCTTTTCCCGAGGTCCGCAATTTTGTGCGATGTTGGAAGGGGTGTAACACACTTATTATAAGTTGATAGTTTGAGGGAGAATCGTTTTCAGTGGTTTATAATAACGTTAGTTCCAGCCAAAACCAATGATAAGGTCATTGAACTTATTTCGCATTAATAATAATTCGTAATTACTCATTGTGATAATCAACTATTCAACTATTTAAATGGAAGAAAAATCCATTGTGATCTTTTGGTTTGTTACATGGAGCTGAAGTTAATTAACAAAACTAATTAATTTTGGGTTTGGGTTAATTAATCAGTTGACTTCTTCGATTAAGTTAAATAAAGATTGAGTCTGGAGCTAGATAGATGTTGGGAGCTCTATGAAACTAACTACGATATTTAAAAAAATATTTGCACACGCAAAACGAATATGCTGTATCCATAAATTCTATGTTCACGAAAGTTATTAAATGTTATATTGCTATAACTAAAGTCTTATAACTTTCCTTTCTTATTACTCAGAAGATTTTCGAATTTGAAGAACCCTTCTTCCAAACGAACGAGGGCAAACAGAATTTCGTATCTTCTTCTTCTTCTTCTTTTTTTTTTTTGAAGTTCATTTATACAAATTATAGAAAAAGTATTGTAATTGTCAAAAAAATTCGAACCCTATATTTTGACGAATTTCTACATCTCAGATTTCTCTAATTTCGAGAATGCTTGTCTTAATTAACTCGAATTAAACAGATGAAATTTAGTATTTTTTTAGACCACATTTGTAGATTTCTATTCAATTTTGAATAAAATCCAGAGGAAGTCTGTCGATCTGACTGTTGGAGTACAAATGTCTATAGCTACAAAATGTAAACAGCTGTATCGATAAAATTTTGTACACAAGATTATCATCTAAAAAGTAGATCCTCATCAAATCTGCTGAAGGGATGACCGTCTGTATTTCTGTACTTGTATGTATACATGTCAACGCAATGACTTTGTAAATTGATTTATGATCTGGTGACAAAAATTGTAGTTGTATGTCAAGTTTTGATTTTAGGCGGTTTGAAAAAAGGCATCTAAAATTCATATTCACGTGACAGATTCAGTAAAAACGTTAAATTCGCAACAAAGATTTATATTTCTTCTCTATTTTTCGCCAATGCTGCAGCCTTACTCGAGGTCCTCAATTTTAACGGAGAGAGGAAGATAAGACTTTTATTAAAGAGATGCAAGAAAATTTCGAAGAGACCACTGATGATCACTTCCAATATTACTTTCGATTATTTATTACAAGGTCTGCCGCGTATCCTAAAGAATATATTTATCACAATTTGGGAATTTTTGGTGTTGAAAAGTATAAGTCAATTATTGTATTGACGAGAGGATATCAAAAAGCAATACACGTAATTCTATGATAATATTACCAATGATAATATTACCAATTTATTACTTTTTGACATAACTGTTATTCACATTGTGGGATTTGTTCCAGCATCAGTTTGGAAATTCAGATCTCACAGAACACCATTAGTTTTTATGAGGTCGTTGTCAGAATGGAATTTTTGACCTGCTCATGTGTCCAGGCAGATGAAAGTTTAAGTGCGCCAAGTCGGTGGGTGATCTAAACCTTCCCAATCGCATCCTCGCAGTTATTCCTCCCACTTGTGCAAAACTGGAATCGATATCTTCATATTTTCATCAGAAGTTTGACTCTGGCGACGGCTTCAAATGAACCATGCAACATTGGATCTACTCGCAACCAATGGTGTACTATGAGATCTGACTTTTCTAATTCAAACTGTATTGGCACAAATGCCTCAGCCGAAAAGTAATAAATTTTTAATACTTTAATTTACGTTTCTCTTTGTTATGCATCGCATTTTTAAAGTATGTGCATTGCTTATTGATAGCTTGTCGTATTTTCACAATGTGAAGGTTACGATCTTAGTTTAAAAAAAGTTACAGTGTCGCAACTATTTACAGATTTCTCTGACTAAGAATGTGTCGCAACTATTTACAGATTTCTGTGACTAAGAATAATCTCATTATGGGAAGTTTTATATCTTATCATTATATCAGTTGCTTTTTGTTGCTTAAAAAACATAAGTCACTTTATTTCTGATTATAATACTAACAAAATTTTGCCGGTAAAAAGTTATTATATTTCATGTATGTTTGATGGTTACGATTATACAGTTATTAAACATAATACTTTTTCAGTTGGTCTTTTTCCTGACTTTTCGAATTATATCTGACTGACTCTCTGTCTGCTTGTCTATGAAAATGATATCACTAAAATATGTTGAGTAAGAGCAATAAAATTTTTCATGTATTCTTAGCATTAAATTTGTAGACTTCTATCAACATTTGGAGGAAATGCATTGAACAGGAATCTGTCTGTATGCCTGTCCGAATGTATGTGAACATGATAACTGAAAAACTCAAAGCCTTTGTGGATGAAATTTGGTATACAGATTTATCATCTGAATTACAGATATTAAATTTCCGACCAAGTCTATGAAAGGGGCTATCATTTATTGATCCATATATTCACTCGTATACCAACGTTATAGTTCAAAAACGCTACGACTAAGATTATTAATAAAATTTAACATAAGGTATTATACTCAAGTTGCAGATCTGTGTCAATTTTTAATTCATTTGGTAGAAAGGAATATGTCCTTGGATAATCAGTTTTCTGTATTATATCATGAAGCAAAATCTGCACTTTACTGCGTTACTACACACAGAAGTCGAATGCAGTGACTTTCGAGTGTTTGTTGCTTGTCTTCCACTACCCCCTCCCCCCACACACACACTATGTGTGGGGTGTTTTTTAATAGATCGACAAATTCGGAGGGCATCAGGAGGAACAAAAAGGGCAGTGGAACGTGTCGCAAATATGCCAACGAATCGTGAAATTCTCATCAAAATTTAATGTCAACATATGGGCAGGAATCGGGTGATTTTCTATGGGATATCGTACTTACTGCCCGAATGCCTGGATAGAGCACCATATCTTATTTTTCTGACAATGTCTTTCCGGAAATGTGGCAAAGTGTGTCGGCCGCAATGCAACGAGGCATATGGCTCATGCATAACGAGGCATAACTTTTCCGGCGAATATAATAATCACTTACATAACCAAGGAAGTGCACCAGGTACGCGGGACCGATTGCTTGGTCTTTGGATTCCATTCCGTATGATTTTTTTCTGTTTTTGGAGTCGCTTTAAATCATTCGTTTATGTGAAGTCTGCGAACACAACGGAGGATCTCATAATGTGGATTGTCGTCGCTGCGGCAGACATCAAAAGCATATCTTGTATCTTTTCTGGAAATCTTTTTACGTTTAGACTGTGCAATGATGTAAGAGATCATCACTTCCAACAAATCTTTTAATAAGTAATTAAATAAATCTTTTTGTAATTGTTATTGTAATTTTGTCGTTCCAGCATGATGACGAAATAAGCGTGCGTTTTTTGGGGGGGGGGATTTTTACCCTCTCAGCATAGTGTGCGACAATATGTTCCATTGCAATTTTTGTTCGTCTTGATGTTCTACTGGCAACCCTCTGAGTTTGTCGACTCATTAAAGGAATATCTTGCATGTTCAGACAATGCATTTAAGAACAAGGAAAAAAAAAAAGAGTAGATCAGCTAAATTTACGAAAGGATACCCCCCCCCTATTATTCTGGATTTTCAATATTTTTTTGTAGTTATTGTTATAACATTAAGAAAAAGGAAGATAGACTGGAAAAGTATTTCATGAAACCGATGAATCACGAAATCTTGGAGCATTTTAAATGACGAAGTTTTCTTTTTGTGAATGATGAAATAAAACTTGGTGTGACAGATTTTATATATATATTTTTTTACCATTATTGTACTTATGAAATATTATTTGAGCATTTTTTGTGACATAATAAGAGCCTTATTAATATGATAATGACGTAAATATTAACGTCCTTAATCTAGATAATGATATACAGAATAGCATAAGCAAGATTATTATTTATCACTTCAAAAAATATTATCTCTGAAAGTCTGAATAAAGGTTGCAGTAATAGAACCTTTAATAATAAGAGCATGCATCAAGTTCACTAGGTTATATAATTACGCATTAAGTATACCACTTATAAATGGGCTCAATTACATTTAATACAGCATCATAATAAACGATTGTAGTCAACCCGATTCGACATTTGTTTTCTTATTGATGCCATTAGGCAATGTAAAACTATATTTCTCCTGGTTTCAGTGGTAGACATATAAATGAATATAACTGGTTTGATAATTTTTTTGCTCCGATTTCTACGTCTGTGTTTATCGATCTTCGACCTTAGGAAATGCGATAATTATACAAATGAGAAAGTACGGGCAATAGATTAAACAAGAATCCATTAGCAGATTATGCGAACTCATGGCGCATTTCTAGAATTTAATTTCTTCTGAAGATCACTAGCCTATTCTAAGATTTGATGTAATGCTATTGATATATTTGGAAGCTGACGTTGCTTTACTGTATAGATAGTTTTTAAAATGAAAGCAAAATGTATAATGTATAAAAATCCCCCCAAAAGATCAATGTCTGATAAGCAAATAGGCAATTGCCTAGAGATCCAGAATTTTTCTTGGAAAGAGATGTAATGTAATTTTTTGCTTGTAATTTTTTTGTTGTATTTTTAGGATGAATTAATTTTGTGGTTTTGTTTTATTTACTTGTATTTTTATGTTCTTGCGCATTTATTCAGATTAAAATTAAGTGTAGTTTAAATTTCTTAGATATTATTAGGATTTTTTTATATGTTTAGTAATACATTTTTAGATCATAACGACTCATTTTTTTTCCAATTGGCTGAATGACTAGCAGCCAACGTACCGGCAAATGCTGACATAAATAACATTGTCAGTAATTGAAAATAATACTGGTGCAGCATCTGAAATAAAATAAAGTTGCTGGTGCAGTATGATGCTGGTCAGCAACTATAACTTTGCATTAAGAGTTGCTAGATTTTATTTCCTTATAACATAATTACTAACATTTTTAAAAAATCAAGTTATTGAAACCAATATTTTTTTAGATAAAATTTAATTCAGTTTTTTTTATTTGTCCTGATATTGCTTCTTAAAGACCGCTTATATAATTAAAATAAATTTTCAAAACGCCCGGTTTTAGAAGCTTGAGAGAGAGGAAGGCTGGCGGAATCTGCATTGCCTTAGGCCTCCTACGCAGCTTAATCCGGACCTGGAAGAGATTAATTGTTGTAATGTCAGCGTGACTTTAGGATTGTTTTTAAAAGGGTTTTAATGGAAGAAAGATAAAAAGATTAATGAGTTCTTGTTAGTGACTGATCTTTGTCAATAAGAAAATCCGAAGCGTTTCTCGTTTATTTCTACGTAAGAATATTAACTTATAGCGCGTGTTCAGAAATGACTTTACTTATGAATTATGCAGTTGCATGTTCTTGTTTAGTATCAATACAAGCCCTCAAAATTCGTCAAATTTTGAAATTTTTATATTTTTTATTTACCAGCTACATTTTACCTATAATTTACCAGTATACCTATAATTTACTACTATAATTTAGCAGTATAAAATGTTTCCATATTTAGAAAAAGTGTATCTTATATCGAAAAGTTTGGTCCAAATATTTAATGCAGATCTATAATCATAATAATAAGGGCACGAGCTGTATTTTAGCTAGCTCTTTGTGTCTTTCAATTTACGTGGTCACAGTAACTTGGAAAGACGTTATTCCAAAAACAGTTTTTCACGACCATGGAGGTCTAAAATATAGAGACTCATAAATTTTTTTAAAATTAAAATATTCTCATTTGTTTACAGGATTTGATAGAAAATAAAAGAAGCATGCTAAATAGATTCGTTAAATGATAGTAAATGTGACGCATTTCTTTTTTTACTTCAGTTTTCCTAGAAAGTTGAAAACCTGCTTTCCGTGCTGAAAAATGATTGGAAAGCTTTTTAAGCTTTACTTTTCATAATTTTTTTGAAAAAGATATATCTAAGACAACTTAGAAAATTAAGTTGATTTGTAGAATATCCATTCAAAGTATATAATATCTCTTTATTTTGAAACATTATATAATCCATAGATATTTGTAAATTTTCTTAGATGTTCATGTTTTCGTGAGGAAAAAGTATTGGCAATTGATCAGATAGAAAACCGTTAACTTGATAATACTAAAGCGTGACGCATTCTTGGAATTAAATTTCTCCAGAAAGTCGCCAACCTGCCTTCCGTGCAGGAACACCATTGGTGACATACTCGGAAAGCAAGCATTGCGCTTTGAACTTTGCATGTGCAGAGACTTTTCAAATGGAAAGCAAAGTGTCCAATAAAACATTCACTTTTCCATGTTCTCGTAAAAATGCCTCAGTGATGGTCTCTTTTATTTGCTTGTTATGATCAACCTTCATAAGTAGTGGGCCTGAGCAAACAAACACATCCTCTCACCCACCACGCTTTTGGGGTCTGGATGTTTGTCTTCCCTGTTGAGGTTCATGCAGATCTTTTCATGCAACGAAAGGTGGGAAAACATCGCGGAACAACGCTGCAAGAATTGCAATTCTCGTCAATTACTATATACTTGGAAAGTAACTATTTAAATGTAGACACCTGCTCGAAGAAGATCGTTTGAAAAGGGGTGGAGGGGGAAGACGTTCGTTATATTTAATGAGACAGAGGTAAGTGGTTTAACAAATTTCCTCTTAAAGCTGAACAAGCGGACTTACTTAATGTGGTTCCTATCAGGAGTACGATTACTTTTTTTTTTCTGAATTCCTATCAGTTACACGATATGATAACTCTTGTTTAATGAAAAATTTGCTAGACTGCGATGAAAAGATATTATGTAACAACTTGTCATGTATTTTATATTATTCACCTGCCAGATTGCGGAAAATTCCAGCCAGTTTATCAATAGTTAGAAATAGCGATATGCCATGTTGGAAATATAAATTTGCATAACCTCTCAAGGTTAAGAGATTTCTTCATGAAGAATTCGCAATATAATTTATGAGGATAATTTATTTTTCATGTTTAAATTATTCAAACAAAATCTAATTGAATAGAATTGTTCAATTTAAATATAACTGACAAAAATGGAGAACGAGTTTTTGAATTGAAATGTTCTTTATTCATAGAATGTTATTTGTTTAACATATTTTTAGTATGTTTTAAAAATGTCACAACAATTAGTTCTAAGAAAGCACAGCTCATTAGAAAAATCTGCTTCATTATGCAAATAAAATTTTCAGAGAATCGCCTGCTTTAAATTTTTTCGTAGGATGGTGACCTCGTCCTTGGTCCCAATGATTGTTTTCAGTCTGAACGTTGAAATGTTTGAAGATGATTTTTGAAAAATACAAACCTTAAATGACGAGACAAGAAAATCAAACATATTTTCTTTCAGAAGAAAAAAAAAGTGTTGATATAGTCTTGTTTTCATCTCGAGAAAGTATATTTTAACATTTTAGAAAGGAATAGTTTTAATAGGCACACATTTAACTTTTATTCGTTATTAGTCTGTGGGAGATGACCTCTATCAAGATTTTGAGTCAATAACTAAGGCTTAATTTAACTTTTCTAGTCATTGTAATGAAAGTTCATGTTGAAATATTATGAATCAGAATAACTTAATCTCTATAGTCCTAACTTTTATGACATCATAATTACTTTTACAAATTATTTAATTTGACGGTCGGCTTAACGTTCTCTGTATTTTACTATGAATAAAATCAGGGATCAAATTTTCAGAGTTTCAGTATCAAATTTCTGAAGATGTTTGCGGGAGGGGTATGCAACTCAGGATTAATATCTGTTTTAGAATTATTATTATATTCTCTTCGTAGTATAAACGGGGTAGGATAATTGTAACGGAAGTTTATTTGCAAAATTCCATCATACTATTATTGCTTTTTACATCTAATTTTGAATTGTAATTTGTGCTGAAATTAGTTTTGTCAATTCGGAATGAAATTTTTTTTAATAAAATTGATAGATGGGATTACTCTCATTAATTTCAAATCTGGATTTAAATGATAAAAAGTAATTAAACTTCTATGAAATTAAAATTTTTAGAAAATAAATTACGCTGTTGAAGTTTTTTTTTATAGTTTTAAATCAGAGAAAAATTTAGAGTTAGGTTTTTTTTTTTAATTATCATTCACCATTTTGATATTTTATTTCAGGGAGCCGGTAGAATTTTGGACATTATAATTTCAATTTGATAATCTAGTTATTGGAAAGAATTATTTTTAAAAATACGGATAGTTCTTCGTAGCTTTTTAATGTAATGGACTTAAGTTTCTGTAATTACAGAATTCAATGTTGCATCTAATATGTTAAAATCACGAATTTTGTTATCCTATCGTTAAATTTTTTTGGTTCTTTTATAGACTTGTAAACTTAATTTTTAGTTTTTGGAAATGCCAGGTCTTAGGATGTATAAGGCAAAATTTCATTGCGAATCTTGAGTATTTTTTAAAAACTAGTTAGGAGGATTTTTCAGAAGCTAAAGAATGCAATCGTATGTATCTTTGTTTTACATTCTTTTAAATATTAGTAGTTGATTTGAAGGTAAAATGCAACACAATTTGATGCATTTTATTGTCATCTTACCATGATTAAAAATTACGATATCCAAAATAGTGTTCTTGGTGCTTCGAAAACGGATATTAATATAACTATTAAATCATATCAATCTAATACAGTATTTTTATTCAAAACAAAAATGAAGAATATAATATCAAAATTGTTCAAGTTAATCCGGTATGTCTCGTCATTTTAGTGGAACGCATATAAATCAGTTGTGTTCTTTTTCAAATAAAACCATGTTTTTCTTCTGAATTATTTTTGTATTTTATTAACAGGATTTATTTCCTTCATTTTAATTCGTTTAATAATAATAATTAATGTAGCGAAGACCCGAGTTGGTTAATGTAATTAGTTTGGTCGTTCTTGGAATTTGCCCCCGCACTGGATTGGAATGAACCAGCTAGAAAACCGGTTGTTATAAATAAAATTTTGGCGGAGAATATATTTCGTAGAAAGAATAGAACCGTTGATTTAAGTTTAAATAAGTATAACTCTACTAAAAAAAGATCTACTTTTTCTATTTATTTTTCTCGGTATTAATGAATTGAATGATTTCTTTGATAAGTAAGAAAATGGTGAATTTCCGTAGGTCAAAAAATGATTACATTAGAGAATTAGGAATTAATTCTTTTGAGAAAAGGACTTTCTGAAAGCTACGAGTTGTTTTTAACAAGTAGTAAGGCAATTTAAAACCTTGCTTGTTAATTTTTTGTTTAAAAAATTCAATAAGATTTTTTATACATCGAATTTAAAAGTAGTGATGACTTGTAGAAAACAAATCGAGAGATGCATACTGCAGCTTCGTAAATGCAAATCAGCTGCTTCGAAATAAAAACAAATGGATATTCCCCTCCCCCCCTGGATTTTGGGAAAATGCAAATCAATAATCTATGTTTAAAAATTACACATTGCTTCTAGAGATTGCATTGAACTTTTGTGTAAAGTGAACTTAACATAATCACACTTTCTGTATACAATATCCATATGCCGCCAATTAGTAGTCACCAAATTGTTGTTTCGCTTTATAAAATTACTTAATTACACATATAAAAGTGCAGTCTAGATATGCTTTCTGAATACTAGAATAAAATATTTATAACTAATTCGTATTTCCCCAGGGTTGAGAGTGGAAATATTGTAATCTTTCACTGATAAAAAAAATAACTATGGAATTAATTATGACGAAACTTTTACTTAAACTTTTTCTATGCTTCATAATATATTTAGAAGCGAAATTCGAAAAAAATCTGTTCTATAATTGGAATTCCACAGCATACAAATTATTTAGAAGTTTTCACTTTTATTTATGTAAATAAAAATATAAATCGATAATTTTTATTTGATAATTATAAGTTGTCTCTATGGATTTTTGCCATTATCTTTCGTTTATTATTTTATCCTCCTTTATTTTTAATATAAAAATTGTTTAGTATTTATTGAAATTAAGAGATTTTTATATTTACTAAAATTTCATTATTTATTAAAATTAACATGTATCAGGGATGTTGATTAATGCTTATTATCAAAATAATTTAATCAATATTAAATTATTTTAGCCTTAATGCTGCTTTCTATCCATGGAATGGGTTGTTAGCGTAATGCGAGCATAATGTTAAAATATAATTGTCAATAGTTTTGAATATCACGAATGAAAGTTAGGCATTCGTGTAGATCTATCCTCTAAGAATTTTTTGACATGAAAATTTAATTTCTTGTGAAATTTTACTCTGAATACTGTATAAAAAGGACGGGAATAACAGTTTTTTCCTTGGAATTAATAAATTCCTGTTCATGAAATATTTTTAAAAATCAAAAGAAAAAAAAATTCCCCATCTTATTTTAATTTCTTTGAAAATTGAATTGAATTCAAATTCTTATTTGCCTCAATTCTGATGGAAAGTGGTTTAAAAATAATTGACATGATTAAAATTATTACTTTAAAAGACCACGACCAATGCTATATTTAGATGAAGTGATTAAAATTCAAGTTTTCACATCGGAAATACAGGAGTTTTTATCGTTGACATTCAAATCCTGGCTGATAGCGTCATCCCATTTCGCAGCTGTTCAATCTTTCAGGCTTCTGTTTCGAATCATCTGCGTTAAAAACACACGGCAGTTTGACAGGTAAATTCGTCAACAAAAAGATGCATTGATTTCATGGTACATGGCGCATGACATGCGGAATCTGTTCATCCTTAAAACCGCTTAATCTCAGTTACATGAAGAAAGATAACATCGAATCTTTTAAGTTAGAACATATCAGACGAACTTGATATGACGTTGCATGTCACTCATGAAATCCTTCTACGTTGGCGATAAATTTTTGTTTTCGTTTCTCGCTGTGGGGATCGAACTGCGTTTAGTATGCGCGCCGTGCCATCACCTTGGAAACTGGTTGACTTAGTTGCTCAGTTGCCTCGCCAATTTGACGCCAAAAGGGCCCTTAACCCTCGAATGCACTTTTAGAATACAGGTCCAAGGGCACTACTGGCAAGTTCTTTTGGACCAGAACAAACAAAAAGGTATGCGACATTATTACTTAATGTGTGACTTAATGGTGGGAGTGCCCTTTTCGAAGTGACGGCATTGGAGTGTGCAGATTCGATGATTCGAACGTGTGAATATTAAAGATTTATTTTGAAATGAAAAAAAGCAATTGAATATGCAAGTGAGAAACATAACCACATAATTTTTTTAGATCTATGTTGTTTTATCTATTTTATGATCTTAACTTTATTTATTTTTGCAAAAATGCATCTTTTTTGTAACAAAATTTATAGCTTGGTTATGGAGGCTGATTTCACATTTCAATTTATTTGATATATAAGAATAATGATTTAATTTTAATATTGCATTTTTAAAATTATTTTTTGTTACAATTTTTCTGTTTTTCTTATTAATTTCTTGAAGGAATTAGCAAGTGAGATCTGTCTACTTCACTTTTTGATCTATTCCCAACTTTTTTTCTCTTTGTTCCAGATTGGGTAAATATCCAGGATTTATTACAAATTCGAATTGGATATCTCAAGTTATCAATTAGTTTGTTTTTTTCACGTATGCAAAGTGAAAATTTCGTTAAAATAAAAACACTCTACATAAGATGTTGTATCAGTACACAGTTAAAAGAATTATTGGAATAATATTTGTATATGAATAATGATAATTAAAAATGCAATAATCTGGGAAAGTGAAATTTGATATGTATTTATTACACTATAATGGTATATCTGAATTTGGTACTGGTTTCTCATCATCTGACCAGATTCAAATGTCCAAGGTCCAATCCCGAAATAGCTTCATGTAGTTTCAGAATAGAACATTATTATAACTGAACTAAACAAAATTAAATCTTTGTGGATAATGGTAATTAAAAATGCATTAGTCAGACAAGAGAAATTTGTTATGTATTTATTACACCAAAATGATATCTGGTATGGTACTGGTACCATCTGTATCTGGTACTGGTTTCTTATCTGGGCAGATTCAAAAGTCCAATGTTCAGTCTCAAAATGGCCTTCGATTAGTTTCAAAATAGAATATTAATATGTTATTGTTGTTACTCATGGCACTTTACAAGCCAGCTGATAGATCTGTCAGCGCTTTAAGCCGTGAGCGTCTCTTGTTTTTCCAGTAGCGCGTATTAGGGCCGAGTACGACGTGGCTACTTCATGCGTCACATTTGCGTGCACAACCCCTTTTTACAGTGGGCACATCCACACGCCTCACAGATAGAAGAAGAATAGCTATGCCCAAACCAGGACTCGAACCTGGGACGTCCAGATTACAGAGAAGACGCTCTTACCTCTATGCCAGGACGCCGGCTGATCATTAATATAACTGAACTAAACCAAATTAAATCTTTGTGAATAAAGGTAATTAAAAATGCAATAAGCTAGGAAAATAAATTTATTATGTATTTGTTACAATAAAATGGTAGGTCTGTATTTGGTACTGGTTCATCATCATCTGCCCAGATTCAAAAGTTCCAAGGTTCAATTCCAAAATAGCTTCATATAGTTTCAAAGTAGAACATTAATGTAACGAAATTAAACCAAATATAATATAGCTAATTATTTATTATTTTTTAAATGAATATTTACTAATAGAAAAAGAAAATTGACGCAATTCTTTTCTTTTTGGTTCCGGGATAGATTATTCGAGCCAATACAAAGTCCCAATACAATTAACAATATGTATTTGGAATTTGCTGGTTTTTTAAAAATTATTTATTCAGTGAAAGTGATGTTTAACAAATATGTCTCGGAAAATAAAATATTACTGAAGCGAGGTGAAAATAGCTGCTTTTCAAGTTAGAAAGTTATTTTGAATAGATAAGATCTTTTTACTAATAAATTTTCAAAAGATAAAGTAAAAATTATTAGAAGAAAATTATGTAAAAAATTCTTAACAAACAGTATGAGGAATAAGACATTAAAATGAAAAATTATATCTTTGTAACAAAATCGCCACGTGGACAGAGACCAGCGAAAAAAACAAGAATTTTTTCGCGCTGTTTTATATCAGGATTATAGTTATTAGTATTCTGGGGATGTCAAGATTTACATTTTTCTGAGAAATGTTTATGCCATTAGAAGAGCATTGACTTATCATTTTTTTTCACATCTAACCACGATGATAATAATAAGAAATTTCGAATTCCAGGTTGCAAAGATAAGTGGTATTTATTGGCGCTCGAAAGTATTAATTTTTTTAGTACTTGTTTTTCCATTAGCATTTTCAATTGAATTTCTTGAATATGACTGATAGGGTATCAAAACATAAAAGCTTTTGAACATTGTGACTTCTTTGGGGGCATTGACGAAGAAGACTTGTTAATTATGATTGAGATAGATTTGAATTCATTTTAAAAATTGGTCAAGTCTTGCTAATTATGCTTACTTCGTTGTCTGAAAGTTACAGTAATGCGGATTCTGCAGTTTTAAACTTATGTCTGTTAGAATTTTAGATAATCATTATTCTTATCATTATTAGTACAAATCATTATTACAATCATTATTAAATTAGTACAATCATTATTAGTACAAAACCAATCGTTCTAATTAATTTTATATTCAGTTAAAATTCACATTATTCGGTTTATGTCGCTTTCATTTCTATGCATTTCCGGATTATAGCTTCATATTAATTTGCATTGCAAAATAGTCACACAATGCGGTTGAAAAACCGAAATTCAAAAAACAGCGAATGGTTTAACTGTGACCGAAGTGCTTTATGGGAAGCATGAAAATAATGCGATTTCTCTCATATAGTATAATCATATTATAATTCATAATTATGTGTCACACCCGTGTTTAACTAAGAAAAATATTATATCGTTTGTACGTTTAAATTTGGTCGCAAATTTTGCAGATCAATATTTTTTTTTCAATAATAGGCTATGTTCATTCGAATAAAGGAAACAATTTTTGTATATTAATTCAGTTTTGTTCTTTATATCATACTGCTGAGACTTGATATTCCAGTAGGAATAAAAATTAATGCAATATTGATTCAAAAAACATATTCCTCATAATAAATAAATAAATAAATAAAAGTTCAGAAAGAAACATCCATCTCACTCCCTTCAACAGTTAAGTATCAGGACACAGCATAGCTTAGTTTTTTTAAAATCTTTTCATACATTTCGGAATATAAAAATTGTTTTTCTTTCATTTTTTTTATAATTATGCATTTAAGTTAGGCAGAAAAATTGGCAAAAAGGAAATGGTGGCTTATAATATTTTTAATTATCCGAACTTAGCTTCTAATTTTTACGTTAATATGTAGTATAGAGAAAATATAGCAATCGTCAAAAAAATTCGAACTTGAGATTTTGACGAATCTCAATGTTTCAGACCTCCCTGAGTTCGAAAGATACATTTTTGGAAAATATCCGTCTGTCTGTCCGTGACAAAGATAACTCTAAAACGGTTTTAGTTAGACGGTTGAAATTCGGTGTGCGGTCACATTTTCAGATTCCGATCAAATTTTGAATAAAATCTATTCAGAGGAAGTCCGTTTGTCCTGCTGTTTGAATATAAGGTAACGCGAATAATTACGAAGTAGAGAGAGCTAGTGATAAAATTTGTATACAGATTTAATACTCGTTGTGTAAACACCTGTCAAATTTTGAACCAAATCGAACTACGGGTTGACTGTCTATCGCTCTGTTCTTTCAGAAGTAAATAAGCAAGATAATTCAAAAAGACAATGACTTAAATATAACAAATCTTGTATGGGAATTTGTGACCGCGAGTACATTTTTGTGTAATTTTTGTTTCAATCGTTTGAGAAAAATATGTCTAAAAAACAAATTCGATTTTTGGATACTATCAATGCATGCCAAGGATTAATCGCCAAATTACTCGCCAAGGATGACATAGATACTGTAAAGATGCTAAATTCACACTAAAAGTTAATATTTCGTTACTGTTGTATGCTAATGCCATGTAAGGTATTCTCTGGCATAACAATTTATCAGAGGGTATGCGAGAAAGTTTATGGGAGACCACTCCCACTGGTCTTTTGTGCTCTATCTGAATGTGATCATTTATTTTCTTTATAAAAAACGAATGACTTATGCAATTGAATATTATTTGCTTGAAGGATAATAAATTGATTATTATTTTTTAAATGTAAAAACATATTCTTACAATTTTTCTTAAAATTTGTGGTAATAGCAGAATACAATAATTGTTGCCACAAATTACGATAGAGATTTAAAATTTATCTTAAGAAATAAAAAGAAATGCTCATTTCGATACTTATTATGAACTTAAATATTTATCTTGAAAGAAATTGTTAACTGACATTAAAAAAAATTATTGGATAAGTTTAAAAATCACCTTTCATTCTGATTTCATCTATTATTGTTAAAATATACTTGCTCTATCTGAATATGCAATACCTTTATGGTGGCCTTTACCTTTATTATACCTTTATGAAATGGCAATACCTTTTTCTTGGTAAATTACCCCCTTCTCTTAAAAGTAAAAAACAATGTTTCCATGATGATATCTGCTTGGTAAAGTTGAGAACCTTATTATTCTTTAATATTTGGCAATATTTATCTATTTTTTTGTAATACTGCAAATTTCTCATGAAAAATGTCTTAGATATTTATTGCCCATTTCTACTTATGTCATATCATCATGAATTTAAATTGAAATTGCTCCCAGCTGTTCGACGCCAAGATTAACAAAAGATAAAAAAAAAAAAATCTGAAACTGTTTCAAAGTCAACACTATATAGTAATGAAGTCAATTTAACCGTCACAGCTGAAGGTGTGATTTATTGTTGAAGTCCCAGAAAACGATTTTCAATACCGATATGTAAGGATAAGCCATTTTGTTTTTATCATGCACAAAAAGAAAAAAAAAACATGAAATCGTGTTCACGCTCTCTATGCAGTCGTTTGCCTTGTTCACCTCTAATTACAACTTTCTCAAAATCGTAAATAGCCTTCTTTGAATTTTGATATGAACCCTGTGGTTAAATGGTTGCTTTAACATCTTCAGAATCTTAAGTAATATCGGCTACGAAGTTCAAACCGCAAGACAAGAACGTGGAGACGCCTTTCTACGGCCTGTTGTTGCTTTACAACAGTTAAGTGAGGAACGGTTTTTTTTTTCCAAGCTGAATTAACTGGGTTTTTGTTGTGAAGATATTCGGGTCGTCTGAGGACTATCACAGCGGGCCGTTGTTTCTGGACTTGCCTGTTTATGTGCTATTCATGGCTGCTGCCTTTAATCCATGGATAAATTTACTTAAAATCGTAAATGTTGCTGTCTTACTCTAAAATAGATAATCAGCTTAAAACCTAGATGGAAAATGATTAATTATGTAAAAGCTTATAAGTACTGTGAATATAAATCAGCATTATGAATAATGAAATATTCATAAATACAGCATTTCAGTATTTGATTTAAGAATATAGGATAACTAAAGAAACTATGCTTGTATGGTGGAGTATATATATTTATATATTCGTCAAATAAGGAAAAAATGCACATTCTATATTCAATAACCGAGTAGCTGAATATTATAATTTAACCCCTTCACTTACAGTAACCATCGAGTTACAGAAATTTGTTAAACTATAGTATTTATAAGCTAATATCTTATCCTTAGATTATTTCATGAGAAATTGTAAATCGCTGCGTGTCTTAATCTTGTAAAAAGCTTTTTAAACAATCTGTAGGGCAGACTGTTGGATATATAACTATAATTTCTATAATTTACAAAGATTGTTATAGATTTCTGTAATGAATAAATTTGTTCTATAATTTACTATAATTTAAATTATATAACTATAATTTTCATTAATTTTAATATTTAAAAAATATTTTAGGTACATTTTATAACAACATTTTTAGTTGTTTTATTTATCATGTTTATACATGCACACTTCATTATTTAATGTATTTTTGTGGGCACGTTGCTTTATTGTGCATGTGATAAAATTAAGAGTGAATTTTAAAATTAGCAGAAAGATGAACGAATAAAACCCAATACATTTTCATACTGCGATGTGTTTAGATCAAATGTTAGAAATTCCTGTGGATTTTTAAAATTTTATGATTAACTCAAAATAAAAGTTAATTGAAAAAAAACCAATCACTTATAGACAATTAACTATATCATTTGCCCTTTATGTGATTAAATGGTTCAAAATAACAACAAATGTCCCAATCTTAGTATACTATCGAAATAAGTGCTATAAATTCGTAGATCAAGGGATTAAGAATGTGAAAGCATTTTCCGACAAAATTGTTACGCAAAAGATATTCTTTTCTTTTGCTTTTGCTTCTCTTTTCTTCCTTTGTTTCTTCTTCCAATTTTTAAAAACTTCTCAAATTTTTTCCCCTGGAAATTTTATTTAATTATGTAACTGTAATTGTTATGTCATTTTCTTCCAACATAGTAAATATAGAATAGGAGGTGAAGAACCTTTGAGTTCATGCACTCCGTTAACCGCCGCTTTAAATTACCGAACGTATGAGCGCTCAAAAACACATTTTGCTAAATTAACCTTGTTCTGAATTAAAATGTTAAAGGGCAGGCTAGAATCATGATTATGCTCCTATTTATCTGAAATGTAAATTTCATACCTCGGTTTGTCGCAAATTTTATTATAATTAACTAGTTTATATCAGAAAATATAGTCTTGATTTAATTTTTTAAACATTAATTTCAAAAAAAAAAAATTCTTGATCTAAATTTTTACTATATAAAGAATATCGTTATTCTTATTTGTTGCAGAAAGGAAATGATCGCAATATATCTTATTAATAACTTTTATTTGCTCTATTTGAAAAGTTTCAATTATTAATTACTTCATATTGTTTCGGAATTTTTTAAAATTTAATTTTGAAATTTCGTCCAATATTTTCTATTAACTAGTTAAACATTATGACTTGAACCTTAGAAAAATATAGTCATTTTATTTTGAACTAAAGTGATTGAATGTCCTATATGTGCCAGAACTGTCCTAATTTAATTTTTTTGTCATTGCTTGAAAACCTTATCATGACCGGTTATGAATGCCCCAATTTTTCTTGATAGACTAAAAATTTATTTGAAATATGAACAAAATTTAATTTAAAAAAAGAATGTATAATGAATTTTCTTTGTTAATTTTTTGCTATATATAGTATATAGTCAAATTCTTGTTATGAGTAAGGGTAATTCGGTTTGGGGGGGGAGGAATGTATTAATTTCCTTAAAGTACAAATTCGTGTTATCGTAATGGAAAAGGTAAAATGACTAGGCCAGAAGAGACAACGTTTTCGACCTTTTATCCTGCTTAACCCTTATCTCCCCCCCCCCCCTCTTCTACCCCTTGAGCGCTCCGAGTTAATGCTTAAAAAGTAGATTACTTTATCTGTACAAACATTCCATAGATGAAAATGGAATTTTTGATACTTTTTCATTACCCCGGCGAAGATTTAACTCACCAAGATGGCCATTAAGTTTAGAAATTATTTATGCTACATTGCCATGTTGTCGCCAATATTTGGCTATAGCAATTGCCAATGTTTTTGTTTGGCAACGATTAGTGACGTGGAAATGGAAAAGAATTGTTCTTTTTGTTTTTGAAACGAAAATTTGTTTGATAACATCATTTAAATCTAAATCATAATAGCTTGGATACAAATGCAAAATGTGTATTTATATATAAGATGATAGCATTATCATATTTTAATATGAATCTTTCTTATGAAAAGTATAAAATTGTTTAGTGAAAATATCCTTTACATGATAAATATATATACATAGGTTTCATTCTTAGAATCAAATCTGAGAATAATATAAAAATCATCAAAAAGAAAAAAAAACTAAAATAATGTTTAAATTTTTTATAGACTTGTGTTCTTGGAATTACAATATAAAGCTGAAAATTTCTGAGAGATAACCAGTTCAAAGAAATTCTAAAAGAGAGTGACTTGATGATTTCTTGAAATTTCAGATTATTCTAATGGCACGGGGAAAGCAATTAATTCTTTGTATTGCTTTAAGGCTTATTTTGCATTCCAAAATAAATTATTTTACTTATCGTTTGGCGATATATTTTTTATTTTTAATAGGGGAGAATTTAGAATTAGAATATTGCATTTATCTATCTGGAGCCTATAAAAATAAAAAAGAAACCATCAGACATTTTACAATTGATTGTAATATTTCTAATTTTAATTTCAGTCGGAACGGAAAATTTACGAAATATGTTAACTGAGATTTTAAAGGTAAAATAATATTTTTAATTAACTGCCTTTTGACATATGTCATTTATTTTACTGCCATCCACGTTTTATAAATGATATTGTTTTCGTGGTATCTTGACGCAAATTTATGCTGCTCACAAAATAGGCATTCCTTTTTTACATCAGCAAAGACATTTGAAAGACACGAACACAAAAATATGGTTTGCTTTTTGTATATATCAGTTTTGTGTTAATTCATTTTCTTGACTATGTATTTAGAGAAAACTTTAAAATTTGCTTGAAGTCTAATTTTATGTTCTAAATACGTAGTATAGATTTGCGAATCAACATTTCACTTAAAGATTTTATTAGAAATCTTAGTGTTTCTTCCTTCTTGTTTTTTTTTTTTTTTTTTTTTTTTGCAAATAAGATTATTGAATGACGTAAAAATATATAATGTCACTTTAAACAAAAATTTTAAATGCGAATTATGTTCCGTAAAAAATTATCTTTCAAGTTTATAAAGTATTTACATTTTTGATTTACCAAAAAAAGGAGAAACTTCACTTATTTCAAGTTTCAACAAATGTATTGCGCGTTAAAAGAAATTATACTAACTTTTGTAATATTCTGAGAATATTTCAAATTTACGTAAAATTTTCAAAATTTCTTAATTTTTTACTCAACTTTATGTAAAGTGTTACAGCATCAAAATGAAGAAATACGAAGGCACTGCGTATGTAGGTACTTGAAAACAGAAAAGAGCTCAAAAGTTTGACAATGTTAAAATGTAGCTTACAATGTATGCATAAATTTGACAGACATCCCGAGTTGTTGTTTATTTTTACACATTGACATTTTGCGTAGGCTTGCGTTTGAGACTAATAATAAAATTACAGGTAGCTTGCATACCTGTTTCAAAACCTCAAATGCTGCTTATTTTATTGAAATAACGCTGACCTCGTCGCTTGGCTGCACCTACAGCAATTGCGCGCGCTGCCTCAGTGTGATAAATTAAACACAAGAAATAAAGAAGAAATATCTTTTCATATTTCTGCAAAGCCTCTCAACCGTGCAATAGCGCTGAAAATTTATCGCCGATTTATGGGAGACATTTCAGTTTTCCTACATTTTTGCGAACAATGCCATGTTGGGGTACATTTTAAAAGTATTTGAAATGCTCAATGTTGTTAGAGATGTATTTTTCATAATTCGTTTGTAATACATTTGTAATTTCTGTTGTACCTGACAAGTTGACTGCTTTGTTTTAATGCTCTTTAGAAGTGGTTCTTTTAATTGGTTAAATTAATTAAAAATAATTGTTTTATCAAAATTATGCGTGCTAAAAATATCTTTATGAACCACATTTTTTAAAATTTTAGACAAATATTACTATCCAGTAATCATTAAATAATTTAAATTGGATGAAAATAGCAAAATTATTCTGAGTTATTGCTGGCGATTCGGAAATTATCATACAAATGGTGATAGGAGTGACTGATCTCATTTTCGTTTTTTCTATCTCTTGAAAATTCAGAGGGGTCTAAGTTCACGTGTCATCTCCGTCAGCTGACCGCGGTTCGAAATTTCACGTTTTATATTCAAAAGAGCTTTTGTATTGTATTAAAATGGGATGTTAACGATTAAAAAATAAAATGAAACTAAATTATGTTTGTTTTATTTGTATTGTATTGACATTTTTATTATATTTGCGAATTTAATGTCAACAAATAGAAATTTTAAAAATATGGTTTCCTAATTATACAAATTTCCGCCTTATACGAGTTCTTTAATTTAAATTTGCCTTTACTTAAAAAAATACAATAAAATTCATCCAGTAAATGAGATTCTGACGGTATTGTCCCGTATTCATTTGGGGTATAAGAGATTCGAAAACAGAAAGCACAGGAAATTTGTCCTTATGTGGAGTTGAATACGAATACCAAAATTTTGGATATCAACGGATACCAAAAATTTGTGCGCTGTTGTGACGTGGAAATTTGAAAGGGGGAATTCAAGTCTTATGTTCATTATTTAATTGTACTTTAAAATACCAGATATATTCCTGGTGGGTCTTGTTTATGGTACTCTATATTGGTAAATCAGTCAAATCAAAGCAAGACTTGAATGAAATACATTTATGATTTTTTTCTGTGCGTTTTTCGGTACTCTTTCTATTTAGACTTTACATGGTAAATCTTCAAAAGTCATTTCAGTACAAAATTTTTATATGTAGTACTGCATAGATTTTATGCTGTAAATTCTTCTGACGTCAATTTGAAAAATGTTTAATATAGTACTAATTAAACTCTGAGCTGGATTATCGAAAGCGTAAATTATAGTTTTGTGCGCTTAATACTGAAGATTGAATTTTTTATAAAGAATTATGTATGAATACTTTTAATTGTAATAGTTTTTTAAAAAGTGATTGAAAATTTGTTGCAGAACTTCTCTTATAGTTTGAAATATGTTACTAGTTTTTATTGGCACAGTTAAATTTGGCATTGGGCATATATTCGTTAATTGATTTTTCTTTTCCTATTGCTGCTATTGTAATGATATACTGTTTATTTCATCATTAGTACTTGATTTATTTGATTTAATATGAAAACATTTTGTTGTTTAAAATTTTTCCTGATATTGATTTTATAGAAAATTATAAAAAAAGTACAATTTATTAAATGGCAGTCAGTTGTTACATGGGCAACAGAAGAGTTGAAGTATGGTTGGGTGATATTATATCAACCCGATCCTTTGCATCTAGTATGCAAAAATATCTTGTGCATAAAATTGATACAGAACTGGTAAAATATCAGGTACTCGGTAACAATTCTTGGATTTGACTTATACTAATAGATAACATCCCGGACTATATTCGCTTTCGGTATGAAGCAACCTAAATGCTGACATTTTGTTTCAGTTAAGTTATCACTAGCGTTATGTTTTTTTAACTACTGATATATATTATTTCTTACATCCATTCGGAATAAAAATATTTTTTATTCATTTTATAACGCTTCTTTGCATTATTTATTCGTTATATAAGAATGATGGGACTATCTATAAATAAATAAATGCAATGTTGCTTTAACCCTTTTTTATTCAAAACAATTATGTAATTCAAACAAAGGAATTATTGCTCATAATAATTATTTAAATATTTCTTTTTAATATATCGTATTTTTAAAACGGATTAAAAAGTATAAAATAATTTCTTCCAACCATATATAGATTTTTAATCTCTTACAGATTGTTCTAGAAATTCTTAATTGTGAATTTTAAAAATTCTGCATGCCTAGTCTTGTGTATGTGAAAGTACAATCGATTTTAAATTAACTTTTCGATGAGCTAACAACTTGCAATAACACTATCTGTCGGTAAAGAAAGTTTCTCGTGGATTGCAAAATTTGTACCAATCAAGTAAACAAGAATGCGAATTAATATTGCAATGTCCTCCACTTCTGAACTAATTTTTAAAACTTCATGACTTCAGCTCATTGAGAAGTTAGCTTAAAATCGATTGCAAAATTTACACCATACAGATAAGCAGATAGAACAAACAGAAAGCGATTTAATAAAAACGTGTTAAAATAAATTGAGCATAAATAAAAATAAAACGTTGGTCATCATTTTCAAAAATAACGATTTAAAAAATATACTTAAATGGAAAGTATTTATATTTTTTAACTAAATATAAATATATGCACAAAAATAAAATAAAATTAAAATCGGTCTTCCAAGCTTTGTAAAAATTTTTTAATCATGCTTTAAGAAGAAATAAAGTACAAAATTAAAAGTAAAAACTTAAATAGTTGGTCAGTTTAATGTAGGGATAGGATGCAGTCTTTAAAACTAATATTTATAAAAAGATAATGTTTAATATCTGTAAATGAAGAAGGTTTTCTTTACTCTTTGCTTCAAATATATACTATCAACTTATACCTGGTACAGCAAAACCGAGTGTTAACCTAATCCCATGATAAGGTTAAGTTGATACCTGTTCATTTTCAATTCGACTTTATTTTAAGAATTTCTTGCCTCTTTCTTTCTGAGATTGTTTACTCTACAGAAACCCATGTTAAAGTTCTTAAAGCAAATCAAAATTAATTAAAGATTTAACTGGCTTTTCTGGTGTTGGAATTTTAAGGTGCGGCAATACGATTCAAATAGTTAAAGAAAAGTTAGATCAGAGATTTTCAGACTGTCATTTTATCTTTTTCCCTTTGATCCTCTCAGCTTCCAAGGATGTTTGTACAGGGTTTTGTAAATGGGCGTAAAAATCCATATTTGTCTATGTTGGTATTTTTTTTTTTTTACTTTCTTCTATACGTAGTATAAAGAGAGTATAGTAATTGTCCAAAAATTCGAATTCGAGATTTCGACGAATTTTCATATTTTAGATCTTCCTGAGTTCAAAAAACACTTTTTTGGAAAATGTCCGTCTGTCTGTGGCAACAGTAGTAACAAAAACGCTTTGAGTTAGAATTGACGAAATTTTGTATACGGTCTTTACATAAAATTTTCAGATTTCTATCAAATTTTGATCTAAGTCCGTTCAGAGGAAGTCAGTCTGTCCTCTGTTCGAATGCAACTTGATAAGAGAATTACAAAACGAAAAGTGCTAAGTAGATAAGATTCGGTACACAGATTTAACATCTATAATGTAGACAAGACACCCATCAAATTTTGAACCAAATCCAATGAGATCTTGACCGTTTATCTGTTTGTATTTCCAGAAACATATAAATTTGATAATTCAAAAACGCAATGAGTTAAATAAATTTGGATGGGATATGATAACTACAAGTGTGGTGTTAAGATCACGTGATATTTATTTTTATTCTCGTATAATTAATTGGATAATACATTTATTATTTGTTTAATTTCACGTATTTGATATTTACTTTATTCAAGTGATATTTATTTATATTTTTTATCGTCTGTTATATCAATTTGATTGTTTGTTCTTATAAAAAATTGGCAACATGTAAAATATCGTTTGATGCACAAAAAATGTTTAGAATAATTAATTTTATTTGTTTTTGTAGTTCTAAAGATTTTGAAAAATATGTTGCTTGGAGAGCTCGTAGCTCAAGTAACAAATAAACAACGTATATTTCTTTTTTAATCCAGTGTTTTTATTTGCGCAGCATTTGAAAAGTTAATATCCTGTTTTTTATATTCTAGTAATTTCTATTTGTTACATGTGGTTTTGTTATCAAATTTTGCTTCCATCGGTCAAGGAAAAAAGCATCTAAATCTCAAATTCGATTTTCGGTTGTTATTAACCGCATACATGGATTAATCGCCAAATAACTCGCAAAATTTAACAATTTGACAACCAATTGGATAATTTTGTAATTCCTTGACCACTTTAATAACAAAGCATAAATCCCGAAATTTCTATATCGCAGTATTATCTTACATCATGGCGAAGTCGCTTGATTTTTTTTTTCAAAAGTAGGAGGTAGATATTGCAGTTTTCCTTAAGGCGACTGCCAGATAGCATTGGCTCAATTTTATCTTCATAATGTTAAATAATCTTGAAAAGCAGATAAAAGGACATTAAAAGGCGATATAATTGTGCATAGCTATTGATGGTATGCATTAATTTATTCTCATAGTAAATTTCAAAAAGATTATTCATTAGAAATATTCACACACTATTTAATATCTTCCTTGCAAAATGTTCTTATGACATCATTGCTATTCGAAATAAACTTGTTTATTCGTCTGTTTATTATTACTATGGAAAATACTGGATCTGGTACGATTTCAGTAATTCGTGACAAGAGTTAACAGTATATATGAGTTTATCTCACTGTTAAGTAATACCTGTTATCATAAGGTCATGTCGCAAGTATTCCTCTTAAATGAAGGGTACAAAATGTAGTCGCTTAGATTTTGCAATACATGTAGGTCTTGCAAACAGCTGTGCATATATGAGTTATTTTCATTAAAAGAGCTACGATAAAGCAGAAAGTAATTTAAGTG
Source organism: Argiope aurantia (assembly GCA_026543865.1). Classification (NCBI taxonomy): domain Eukaryota; kingdom Metazoa; phylum Arthropoda; class Arachnida; order Araneae; family Araneidae; genus Argiope; species Argiope aurantia. The sequence goes on from JAPMOR010004592.1 coordinate 487,496, forward strand.
GAAAAAATATTTATTCCAGGACATGAGACAGACAAACAGAAAGATTTGGCAACTTATGCAAATACTTCTTTATGTGCCATAAAGTAGAGTTATCATGACAAGTAGGGCTGAAGGGTTTTTTTTTTTTTTTTTTTTTTTATGTGATCGAGCCAAAGTAGTAAAAATTAATAGAAGACTTTTTCTGGAAAGATGTTGACATCAAGAGGCATAGTGACAAGGTGGTAGGGGGGGGGGATACAGAGACAATATGCGTTGCTCTATGGGGGCGATATGGGAACAGAACATTAATACTATCATGTTACTTTTTAAAGTCAAATATGGTGAAGTGTTGAAAAGTAGGTAGTATTTCTCATATGTTATTTGCCTTTACCAAGTTTTTACTATCTAATGGAGGTGTAAAAATAATATTTTGAGCCACTTATCCTGATTGAGAAAATAGTAACATTAGATTAGGCAGGCCTTTTTATATAAACGTGGGTTTCTTGACTTGTTTGGGAGTATGTGATTTCTTTGTAAAAAATTTAACACAATTACTAGAAAAGTAGGATTCTTATGATAAATATTTTGAAAAATATCGCACTTTTAGAAACAAGGCCTCCTACATGTTCAAAAATTTCTTTTGCAATCGTTCCCAAGAAAGTTGATGTTAATTGAAGGTAATTTCCTGTTTTTCTGAATTGTATGTGAATAGCTAGAAATGTTTGTATTTTTTTCTTTTTAATTTCCGAAAATTCACTTTTTTGTTATACAGAAGCAGAAATTATAAAGATTTTATCATTTCTTGGCATGTGAGGTTGTATAAATTACCATCATCATGGCATCATATGCTGAAATTGCGAATGCAGATCTGACGGGAAGAGATTAAAATAAAAGCCTAATTCAACGGGAACGACCCACCCTTTCCCGTAGGAGGTACGGTTGCCAATGAAGTGGAGGAAACTCAGCCTCACATTATTGTTAACCCACCAAGAAAAAGAGAATGTGTCACTGAGCCAAATATATTGAGGTGACCTTTGTTGGGTTGCATTAGGAATAAGTTTAAAGAGGGGAAAGAATGGTGTACAGATATGTTTACTCATTATCGCTTCTAAATATGACACGTTCCCGCAGAAACACGAATTACATTTCGGAATTTCAGTATTTTCAGAATCGAATTTTATTTTTCTTGATGTAGATTAATTTTCTTTTATGTAATGTTTCTTCAATATTTTTAATATCTCAAGCACTCGTCGCAAAACTTTATTCATTTTATTGCCCAATTAATTGTACTTAGTGTTTCTGTTTGCCACAATTCAATATTTTGTGAAATTCAGCTTTCTTTTAAAAAAAATCCAAGCCTGTATTATGTCTATTTCTTCTGTAATTGTGCTACAGATATCTGCAAGTAATCTTAAATCATATTGAGAAAAAAAGTAAACCTTCCTTTCCGTAAGTTTTGTGCAGGAGTACTTGATACAAATATGACCGAGCCTGTATTAATTCTAAATATAAAAGAATTCGATGAAGTAAAATCATTCAGAGAAAGTGTGAAAAGGTTCTCAGAATGACATCACTATTTTTTCGAAGTGGATGGCAAATACCGTTGGTGCAGTGAAGGAGCAAATATTTATTGAGGCTTTGTTCCTCAAGATCCTAAACTTAGTGAATTTTAGCCACTTGTAAAGGACAGAGATAAATCAGTATTTGGCAAATGAAACATCAAATAACAAATTCTTTTTCTGATATTTCTATCTACTAATTTTTGATTTGCGGAATTTCTATTTAGTCTTGTTTTAAATCTTAAAGACTCCATTTGTTTTCCTATACTATATTTTTTAAAGTTTCATCCAATAAATTTTCTTATTTTTCCCGAATTATCAATTGCAAATGTGAGTGGGGAATTTTTAGAAATGAGTATCGTAGTTTTGAAAATTCATAGTTTTTAAGGATGGCAAGTTATTACACACCATTATAAATTAATCACTTGGATTATTTCATAATTGTAAAGATTCAATTTTGTTCTCGATTATTCACTCGTCTTCTGAGTTTGAATTATCAAATTTTGTATACTTGTGTGTCTTTGACAGCAATGCACTGTTTTTTTTTCAGAACATAATTATTAATAAATCAATTCATCCAATTAAATTTTGATTCTACTTAAGTAGTGCCATCTGGTAGTCGCTTTAAGAAAAAAGTGATTACACTATTATATATTATTTATAATAATGACCTATAAAATATGGTCTAAAGTATACAAAATAATTTAATAGAAAAAAGCCCCACTTTATAATAGTTTGATAAAAAAAAGTGATGCTAAGAATTGTTTTTATTAAATTAATTTTTGTATTGATATTACCTGTTCTCATTTTGCATACAAAAATTGGATTTTGTGTATGTTTTCTTTTTTTATTATATTTTCTCCCCCTCTATCTTTTATCACTCAAGAAAGGTGGTGGAGAAGTTGCTCGTTTTCAGAAACGTTATACAAATGAGAATATCAGTTAGAAGAATTATAAAGAATGAGCATTTTTTCAAATAAAATATAATTAAAAGGCTTAAAATACTAACGAAAGCACTTTTTGTTTTGTTTTTACTTTTACTTGATTCAGAAAAACTATTTCTTTATTTCTAGCAGTTGAAAAAAAAGCCCTAATAGTTTCATGCTTAGGCACATATTACCTTGAGACATATAATTTTTATGGATGTAAAATAGTTAATTCCTTTTCGTGAAATTTCTCCTGGTTGTATTTTATTTCCCATGTATACTGCAATCTTTTCACATTCGACATATTTTTTCAGAACTTTTTATTTCATATATATATTCCCAGAAACCATTTATTTTATTATTTTTCCTTGCTTCCGTTTTGGGCCTTGAGCTTCGGGAGAAAATTGGAACAATTGTCGCACCGAAACTAGTATCTTGTAGACTACGTAAATGATAGAGCTGTCTTGATATTGCCCTATACTTTCCTGGAAATGGCTGTTGTTTGACAGACTATCTGTCCTCATTTTTCAATGCTTTTCGTCATTTTTTTTAACAGATAAATATAGTGCATATAATCCCAAAGCATTATTCGCTAGTGTGAACTATTGAAGGGACATTAAATATCTTAAAGCTGCTGAAGGCGAATATGCTCTTTCATATAATAATGTCAAGAGCATTGATGAGAAGTTTTTTTCAAGTGTGGTAGCATCATTATTCAGATGTTACTATACAATTTTTTTTAAAGCTTTAATGTTTTTTAGTCTATAAAAGATCAACATGAAATAAAGTTTCCTAGGAAAGTATCCTTGAAGAATATCATTTTTTAAACTCTAAAGCTGTTTTTTTAATAAAAAAATCAAAATGAAATAAAGTTTTCTAGGAAAGATGAATTTTTCATGAGAAATCTTATCTTCACCTTTAATGCATTTTTTGTGAATAAATTAAGTGTGCATTTGTAGTGGAAAATTTTACATTTTATAATTAAAAAGATTATATTATGTTGAAAAATAAGACCAAAATTTCTTTGGTTCTCCATAATTTTTTATGTATTATAAACTGATTCTTTGAAGGTCAGGATGAACATTACTGAACAGCTAAATTCTTAAAAGCAGAAATAGGCTATGATTAGAAAAAGGCAAAATAAAATCAAATTTTCTTACCCTTGGATTTGATATACTGTTCTGTAAAAATGTATTTATTGATGTATTTCAGGTATTACAATGTATTCTTTGTTTAAAATTTTTTCTTATTAACTTTATAATTTATTATTTAAAATTACCTCAAATGTATCGAGTTTTTCGATAGTGCCTTCTATAACTTAGCAGTAATATCTAAAAAAAAAAATCTCAATTCTAGATAAACACGGTTCAAGACCGTTTCTTTCGGACGTCCTTTGAACACAGACACATTTATTTGGTTTTTCAAAGGGAGGCATAATTTATACACGGGGGACGCGTCTGTCTACATTACATCGCAACACAATAAGAAAGTGAAAGAAATTTTCGTTTTTGTAATTTCAGTAAGGGAGATTCTTTTAGGATTTCTTTGACATGTGTCGACCTAGGAAAAGGAATCATGGGTATCTTTAAAAAAATGTCGTGCGCTTTAAGTATTTTTATTCCTTTGCTCCGAGTGTGGGAAGTCAAAACTCAGGAATTTATAGAACACTTATTAGAAGTAATTAAATAAAAATTTGAATGAGGGAATAAGAGAAAATTTTAGAATGAAGCAATATGGGAGCTAATTTAAGTTAAAAATTAGGAAACTAGTTAGGATTTAAATTGTGTCCAGATATATCATAAATATATTAAATTTGTTATCGTCATATTAAATTTGTTATCAAGGATTAACTATACTCAGATATGGAATGCCGTTTCAAGTACTGCACCATCATTTGAGAGCGATTTAAAATTAAAAATTCGTGCTAAAAATAAACTTTGCACTGCTTCTAAGCGAAATATAAATAAACAGGGTGTCCATTCTAATCGTGAGAGATTAACCAATTTGTAAACCGTTTGGAGATGGACATTTGGACATTTACTTTCAGTTTTTAAGCATTTATTCCGAGGGATTCGTGTTCAGGCACTAAACCCTCTCGTCTCTGAATGACCTAAGCCTACATCGAGTTTTTTTGTATTGAATGTATTTACATTTGGAACAATGCTTTAAATGGTGTAAAGAATTGCGTTTTATGCTGGTATGAGAAATCAAAATTAGTAAAACGATCTTGACACAATAATACTTTAAATAAAAAAGTTTTTTTTATTTTTTTTTTGCGATTAAAATTGACTTATTTGTGATTTTTTTTATTTCATTAAAAACCAACAGTTGAATCGATTAAGTGCCTTTCGTTGATTAGTTATTTTTCCTTTTAGGTGGCCGTGGAATTGTCTAAAAATGTGATATTCAAAACTTCATA
>JAPMOR010004598.1:358-11215 GCA_026543865.1 Argiope aurantia
TATTTGATATTTTGGCTAAAAATGTCTAGCATTCTATAGATTCGTTATTTGGCGGAAACATATAAAAAATTTCTAGCTAAGAATTAATAAATGATAAATATAGAATGAAATATTATAATTTTGTGCTGTGTGTGTTTGTGTAGTTTTAACAAAATGGGAAATTATAGTATATATACGTGTAAACAACATGTTCTCAATAAATTCGAAAAAATAAAAGTCAATAACATTACGTATGAACATCCATTGATTGTATTATGCTCATTCATTGAAATGGGATTGCAAAATTTTCTTAATCGCCAAATACGGCCATTTTATTCAGGAAATATAAATAAATTCTTTTAGCAGAGGCAATACTTGATTAATGATGATACCATTAACCAGGTTGATACCAGATACATTTTTAGGCTGAAGTTCGCAAAAAATAGTTTACTTACATCTGTTACTAATTATATAAATGCTTCATTTTCTGAAAAACTGAATTATGTTATAATTTAAATATGCTATAGTTAAAAAGGAACTAAGAAATAATTTTGTGTTTATCTGTATTTTTATTTAATATCATTAAAAGGAGACTCTGCTATAGGGTTAAATATGTTATTAGGAAGTCTATTATAGGTTTATATATGTTATAATTTAAAAGGAACTAAGAAATAATTTCTTGCTCATCTCCATTTTTATTTAACATAATTAAAAGGAGATTCGGCTATAGGGATCTACAGTTTTATTTAGTGCTATTGTTTCTCTAATTTTTTTTCGAACTTCGAGCATATGATAAGAATAATATCTGCTTTCCTAATAGTTATAACATTTTTGAGTGGTTCCTTTTTTAATTCTACAGTTGAGCCGCTTTTACATGCTATTTTTTATGCATGATCAAATACACATCTTGGGGATTTAACATGTAAATGCTTATAAATAAAAAAATCTATAAATTGCGTGATACAAAAATGTTTCAAAACATTATTGGAAGACCCACTATGCAGGCATACGTATGAAGTAATTGGAGTAAAGAATAAATTTTTTGGAATTGAAATTGTATTTTTAATGAAAAAAATTATCGATTTTTTAAAACTTTTACTGAATACTTTCGGGGCATATAATTCCACAAAATATTTTTATACCACTTCAGTTAATATTATAAAGCACCAGAAGTTTTTAATATTATGACAGAATTTGCTAAGTAATACGCCACAGATTTTATAATTTACAAGTAAATTTTGAATTTTTTTAAAGGTAAAACTGCATAACAAATTTAATTCATATAACTCTTTCCGTTTTAGTATTTGTTAAGCATATAGAAAAAGAGTCAGAAATAACATTTATAATATATATGTTATCTATTTGACAGAAAAGTGCAATGTTTGGATATTATTGTTCCGGTGTAAAATAAGCTTCCAGATATTTTATATTCGCGGACGAATCAATCCATTTCCCTCTCTGTTTGCAGAAAAAGTGATATAACATTTTTTTACTTTCGAAATAAATAATATATTTTGCTAATAATGCTTGTAATTTAAGAAGAATTTATCAACCTATTTTTTGAATTTCTTATCTAGAAAATAAAATAATATGTAAAATTTCAAAAATAAAATTTATTTAATATATATTTAACACTCTTATATGCAATATTTCTGAAGTGATTAATAAATTTGCAGGCAGTATATGAATTCTTTTAAGTTATTTTTTTTCCTGTTATCTTGCATTTTCTGGAAACACTATTTTTAATCTGCAAATGCGATATATCTGCACAAATATATTCTAAAAATAGATTTTCATCTATTTATAAAAGTGCCCTGATTTCCTCATCCCAGTTCAATAATTTGACTCTCAGTCAAAGCTGTCTCAAGACCCTGACTTAGTAGGGATAAGGTCAGGGTAAAAATGCTTTCACCTCAATGGAATCGATACCTCCCCTTTTCAAGTTCAAATCTTTGATTCATTTATTAATTGATGGAAAGCAACATATATCACTGAGAAAAACCTTTCTACCATTACTTTTTATCTATCAAGGTCAACTGCTCTTTAGCCTATTGACATTGTGTCCCTTCTAACTCCCTTTTCTTTCTGATTCTTCATATGTACAATCCGCAATTGGTATGCAATAGAGAAAGGAAGAAACATAGAGTCATTCCTGTTTTAAAATTATGCATTTTAAATCACGCATTTCTAAAACAACAAACTATTTTTCTTTTGTAAATATTCATAATCCTTCTTTAGGTACACAATTTTAAAGCAAACGACTGTTTATCGAATGATCATTGTGTGGAAAGCGCTAATCGTTCTACTTATAAACATTGTTTTTATTAATTTATAAGGTTGTTTTAATGAAGCCAGGATTTAAAGCCTGAAGCTATGTCCTGTCCTATTATAGCTAAAAAATTACGTATTCTCTTTAAAACAGCACTATTTATTACGTGATAAGAATTTATGAGATTCACAGTATTTCTTTAAAAACATTCTTCATAAAAATGTGATAAAATAGACAGTAGGTTTTTTTTTTCTTTTTTTTTCAGGGGATTGGGGAGTAATGCGTTATTTGAAATAATAGACAGTAGGATTTTTTTGGTCCAAATAATGCATTACTTAAAAAGTGCATACATTTAACATTCTATTATTTAGTTACTACTAATAGATATAACATCAATCCTACAGGATTCTTCTAAAGTAAGGAATAATATTTTTAAAATAATAATAATTGAATTTGTTTGGTCTTTATTAGTCAACTAGTCTCTATTAGTTGTCCAGTCCTTAGTATTGAAGCATAAGCTCGCTTTTTTTTTTTTTTTGAAGTAATGAAAAAAATGCAATTTTTAATAATTTAAAAGTCATGTTTAGCGGAGCCCCATTTTCAAAAAGTTCATTTAAACATATGTTTTATTAAAAAAATCCAAACGTTTTCCATTATCAATATTATATAACTAGATATTAAGCCAATTTTACTCTGCTAAAAGGATCTCCTGAAAGCTCTTGCGATTATCATTTTGGTATTTAATATTGATCACATTTCTAAATATTTGTTATTCTAAAATTTCATATGAATACAATTTTAAGTATTTATATTTCAAAGATTGTTTAAAAAATTTTTTTACTGCATTTCAATTAGGAAAGTAATTAAATGATTTTTTAATTATATAGTGCAAGTTGCAGCCTTGTAAGGCATAATATACAAACAAATCAAGAACTACTGAAAGAAAGGTTATATTTCCGTCAAAGAAAGTATATTAATAAAATTATTGGTAAGAAAAGATTTATCTCAAAAAGAAAAACTTATTTTCTAATGTAATGTATAATTTAAGAAGGTATAATACTTTTATAAATTAGACAATTGAAACATTCTAGCTAAAATTTGTCGTTTTACACATTTTTGAAATATTGCCCATCACATATTTGAAATACGTGGATGTTAAGAGGAAATACGAACCAGTCATTTTTGTTTATAAGAAATAACTTCCTTTAAAAACAGATTCTATTTAAAATAGATATTCACAGACTATAAGGAAAGGTAAACAAATTTATATGTTATTTCTTTAAACATATAAACATTTTGTGTATTTATCTTTGTTTACAATTCTTAATTATGTATATAAACTTTAATTTGACATAAAATATCTGATTTTGAATTATATACTTGCAAGATTAAATCAGATTCTACTCTTCCATTGTAATACATTTGGTGATTTTAGTTTGAACTGTCAATAAATATTTCATTTTGAGTGTTAAAAATTCGAATGTTGATGAATATTTAACAATGAGTGACCAACATTTCGAAAAGCTCAAAATAGTTTCACTTTTCAATGAAGACAGTATTTTTTAAATTATTATAAAAAATTAAACTCAATTTTTTAATTTACATTATAATTTCTATATTGGCAGCATTTTCTTCAGTCAAATTCACTAACTGTGTAAAAATAGATATTTTTAAAAATATGAATGGTGCTTTAATTCATAACTTGCAAAAATTTATAACAAGGTAACTTTTCCTCTTGGCACAATTTTCAAACGGATTCATTAGTCTCACAAACTCTATGCATAATTTTTGTTACACATTTTTTGATGTTGATTTTAGTTACATCTGGCTTTTAAAAAATAAGTTATTCTGGAGAGAATATCCTCTTTTCAAAAGTTGTATGCACTTTTCTGGTTTTTCGTTAAAGCAGCACCATCTAATTACGTTCTTAAGGCTATTACGATACTTTCGATATTCGTATCAATTATACACAGACGATAGCTTTACTTTTGATGTTTCGAAATGTCAATAATATTATTGATATAAAAATCATGCCAACGGATTGAAGAAGAAAAAGTCGATGCACTGAATAAGAAACAAAGAGGTAAAATTTCGCATTCTCCCACTGTTTAAGATGCTTTATTAATTTTACAGTGGAAAAAAATGTGATGTGATTATTCCAAGAAAAATAGCCCTCAAATTTCAATCAATTAGATTATAAGAACAAGTAAAAGCCATTTTCTACAATTCCTCTAAATGTAAAAGTAATAAGCAAGTAAACTTCGAAGTGAATGCAAGTAACAATAGTTAAAGAGTGAACGCAAGTTTCACTATCCCGGAATACTCAAATTAACCACCCTCGTACAAATAAGCAATGTAAAAGATGCCTAAAATAATTATTAATTTGTTTTCCCTGAGGAGTAGGTTTTCTTTCTAACATTTACTACATTTATTCTTCATTCCTTATTTACCATCTTTGAGTTATACCCACATGTTGTTAAGTGTATGCAAAACCTCATATTCTTCACTTTACTTTGCATACCTGATTAACTCATCAGAAACGTTTTGAATTAATATTTGATTTGCTGTATAAACTTTTCTGTATCGTTCTTAATCAATTTAAATGCTTTTATAAGAGAAAGCGAACAGTTAAGATTTTTGAATTTCTACCCGAGAAGGCATTCTGTTACCAATAATCTGAGCTGTATTTTTTTCTCTTTTTGCAATGTCATAAATAAAAACAAGTAAAAAATAAATATACTTATATAAAGCAGTACTTTTAAGTACTGTAGCGACATAAAGGGGTTAAAAAATAATTCGTCATTTACACTAGAAATTTCCATTTTGAATCTACATTAATTTATCATCCTTTATAAATAGTAGAACAACGATGGTAAATATAGTTTTATCAATAAAATTATTACCATAGTGCATTCTGCTGAAACTTTATGGCTATCGAAAACACCTTCCTACGAACGTTGTATTTCCCATTCAAAAAATATATATAGGGAGTCCACAATTTTCTTCTGAAGGGTCAGAGGATGGGTGTTTGAAGGTTTCTAGAACGATATGGAAAAACGTTCAATTTGCGAATCCGGATCTGCATATTGGTTTCCAAGTGAACACACCGTCATTATGTTTTACTCCATTCCTAAAGCAGTGTTCGTGTAAGGCCAATTGTCACAAACAATGGTTGGTCCCGCCTACCCCAGGATCGTCATTTAACTCCAACATAAAAATGGCAAACAGTTGTCTCCTCGAGTATTTGACTTCGTGTTAACGCTTCTTAAACGTGTGTTACCTTTCGTCCGATAAATAATAGTATTTGTTACCACTTTTAGCAGGTGTTTTTCGTCATTTAGTAAGTCCCGGATTTCCGCTTTACGTTTAAAAATTGATGATATTTTTACATTTTTTTAAACTTTTATTGTGCTTTCATGCTGAATTGTATTCTGCAAGAATTTTAAATCTTTATGATCATATTTTGATCGATTTAAGTCTTATTTTAAATGTGCACGTGTTACATATTTTTGATAAATTTGATTACATGAGAATAGGTTCCGAATGATACCATTATTTTACTACAACTGCACTGATTTTGTTATTTTTCAATAGTTATAATAAATCAGTTTTTTTATTTAAATACTTGAAATTTTTTAAATATTTATAAATGAGAAATTGATAGTTTTCTAAAAGTTTTCAACACAATTTAGAGAGTGATAGATGAAAAAATAGTACTTTCATCTTTCAGTTCATTAAAATGACAGAAAAGGTAACATGAAATCTATATTTATTAATATTTAAATGCAAATCTTCAAAGTCATGTTGGACATTATTCATTTAAGCATGTGAAATCAGTCAATACTGTTTCATTTATACATTAATATAGCATTTTATGCGATGACGATATGAAACAGTATTTCTTTCAAATGTTTAACCACTTTAACTGCTTATGTAGTTTTCTTCATAGTTTGCCACATATTAGATATGTAACACACACTAGAAGATTGTTGCACTGTTAAAGAATTTTGAGAATAAGGGAAAGAACTAAATATTATTAATATTCATTAAACTTGAATTTAAAATAGTTTTTGTATATTTTGTTTCATTCCATTAAAAATTTAAGCAAGTTATAAAAATTAAATTTGAGAGATGTAGTGATTAAAGTTTAAAATTATACTCCCGTTTATTAGATTAAATTCGTATTATGCATACCAAAATAATAATTTTTATAAAAGCGTTCAATACGGCAAATTTATAGATATATTCCTTTTTAATAAATTTTTAGATGCAAATTTCTCTCATTTTATTCATCATTTTCAATACTCTCTTAAATGTGGTATTATTCCTTTCAAAAGAGCAATCATTATGGCCATTAGCATTTTTCCGAAAAAGCCTAATTCCTTTACCAGAGACAAGGAGTGTCAGTTAACACTGAAATTGATTGATTATGGTATGTCGTTGGTTTGTCTTTGCGCTTAAACTTATACATAAACTTTGTAATAGGGCAGCCACTTAAGTGCTACAACGCAAATGACGCTACTTGCTGAGTGAGCGCAAATTAGAATGAGTCATTCTAAAAGGAACGGATCATCTATGAGAACGAACTAATTCAGGTCACCATTTTCTATTAATGTCGTTCGACAGTGGGAATCCAGCTAATCTCGTTTTTAAACTACTGTATGTTCGTTTCTCTCTCTATTGCATAGCATTTGCGGATTGTACACAGGAAGAGTCAGAAAGAAAAGGGGGTTGGAGGGGACACAATATCAATGGGCAAAAGGGCAGTTGACCTTGATAGATAAAAGGCAATGGTAGAAAGGTTTTTCTCAGTGATTTATGCTGCTTCCCATCAATTAATCGATGAATCAAAGATTTGCATGGTGAATGGAGAGGTATCGATTCGATTGAGTTGAGAGCATTTTTGCTCTGGCATTATCCCTTCTAAGTTAGGGACTTAAGACTTCTTTAAATTGCTAGGCGAGTTATTTAAATGGGATGAGGAAATAACTGCACTTTTATAAATAGATGAAAAATCCATTTTTAGAATATATTTTTGCAATTTTTATCGCATTTGCAGAGTAAAAATAATGTTTCCAGAAAATGCGAGATAAAAGAATTAAAAAAATATTATTACTTAAAAGTATTCATATACTGCCTGTGAATTTTTCTTTGCTTGCAAATGTATTAATCGCTTTAGAAATATTTTATATAAGAGTGTTAAAAAATGTATTAAAGAAATTTTCTTTTTGAAGTTTTACATATTTTTTGATTTTTAAGATTAGATTTTCAAAAATGTTATATTGTTATCAAAATATATTATTTATTTCGCAAGTAAAAATATGTTATATCACTTTTTCTTCAAACAGAGAGTGTAATGAATTGATTCGACCGCAATTATATAATAACTGGAAGCTTATTTTACACGGAAAAAATAATATCCAAACATTGCACTTTTACTATCAAATGAATAACATATATATTTTTCCTAGTATTGAACTATTTTTTGTTCTAATAAAGAATGAAGAGAATCAAGAGAATTAGAATGTGTTTTCTTCATTATTTGAAAAAATTATTAAAATATATGTTACTAATTAGTTAAATTAAATTAAAGATGTAGGAATTTATTCTTAGATTCAAGTAAGTATTATATTGGAAGAATTATCAAAAAAATATTTTTCTCTGACAATCAATTATTATTTACAATGTACAATTCTTTTAAAAAAATGATTCCAAAAGTAGACTTATTTAAAATGCAAGCAAGTTTTGCTGAGTAAGAATTTGCTTGGTTCTTTCTTCTCATATGCAATTTAATATAGAAACGTTTATATCAAAAGGGAAATGTTATGCTTTCTATAAAAAGCGTTGTATATTTGATTGAACAGGTATAATTGTATAGGTCAGAATTTTTTAGAGTAATCATTTTTTCGATACATCTATTTTTTGTATGCAAATATTAAATCAAATTATATACTTAAAAGCAGATACTTAATTTTTTTTTTATTATTTCCCATTGAAATGCGAAAATGGAGAATGTCAAATGTTGATTTAATCTCATTTTCATAGACAGCGTGTAATGTTCTATTATTTGACTGTATATATATATTAGCGGTTGTCATATATATAAATGTTCTCAATCTTTTTGCAGATAATTTCTGTAGGGAAATGACAATTTTTTTGATTTTGTTATTGTAGAATAAGTTGAGAAATCCAGATAGAATTATGGTCCAAAAGTTTAATTTTTCGTAAGATTCAGTTTTTTCAAAAAACAAACAAACATAAAATGTAAAAAGAAAATTGTATAATGACTATTTCCTCGCATGCAAAATTTTGAAGAATAAAAAAAATACTGCATTTGTCAGAAAATTTAACTTTGCCAATTTTTTTTTCAATTGAACTTTCTAAAACGTTCAAACAGTTTAATGATCTCTTCATTTAATAACTTATCCGATCTCCCCCTCTCAAAAAATAAATATTAAAAAATCACTCTAAACATTATTTCTGGCTCTCTTTCTACATACATAACAAATATTAAAACGGGAAGAGCTATATGACTGGAAGTTGGTATGCAGTTTGACCTTTAAGAAAATTCAAAATTTATTTGTAAATTAGAAAAACTTAGATGTTTTACTTAGCAAATTATGTCATGATATTAAAAATTTCTGGTATTTTATAATATTAATTGAATTTTAAAGTACTATAGAAAAGTTTTGTGAATTATATGCCCCGAAAGTATTCAGTAAAATTAAAAAAAATTGATTAAATTTTTTCATTAAAACTAAAATTTAAATTCCGAAAAATTTATTCTTAACTAGAATTTATTCATACTTCTACCTGCGTACTAAAGAAGGTCTGCCTTTAATGTTTTCAAACATTTTTGTATCACACAATTTGTAGATTTTTTATTTATAAGCATTTGCATGTTAAATCAACAAGATGTGTATTTGATCATACATAAAAGATAGCACGTAAAAATAGCTAAACTGTAGAATTAAAAAAGACCTCACTCAAACATGTTATAACCATTAGAAGAGCAGACATTATTCTTTTCATATGTTGGAAGTTTGAAAAAAAAAATCTTTTTAGAGAAACAATAGCAGAACTTAAAACTATATATCACTATAGCCGAGTCTTCTTTTAATTATGTTAAATAAAAATGTGATAAACACGAAATTATTTCTTATTTCCTTTTAAATTATAACATAATTCAGTATTTCAGGAAATGAAGTATATATATCATTAGTAACAGATGTAAGTAAACTATTTTTTACGAGCCTCACCATAAAAATGTATCTGGTATCACCAGTAGTAAAAGAATGCCTCTGTTAAAAGAATTTATTTATTGTATATAGATTTAGGTCTCATTAATAAAAAAAAAAGAAAGATTTCTGGCCTTCAAAAGGAAAAAAAAACTTCTCTTCCGATTCTAATGCAACCGAATAATTAAACGATCACAAATGTGCGTTCGCTCAGGAAATCCAAAAAGAAGATGCAGAGGGGGGGGGGGTAGGATAGGAGTGGTCAGAATGTATATATTTGTCTCCCTGATGTTTGTGTGAAATATTGCATTCCCTCCACACACTTCAATGTACAAGAACTTTTGAGAATGGGGAAAAATAACTGCACTTTCGTCTTTTCACATTTCCCCGACAATTATGGCTACCATCTGCACTAAATATAACAGAATAATACTAGTTTGGCCAGTAATGTGAGTCACACGGAACTAACGAGAGTCAAACGCATTCTTCTTCGAACGAAGGAATTGAACTCTTTCGTTCGCAGAAAAAAATGTCTCATTCATTTTTTTCAATGAAATCACCATTCCGTTCGATCTTGAACGACCTGGAAGGAATGGATTAAATGGTGAACGAAGAACTTTGAATTAATCATTTCAAATAAAAACATTTCCCATCTTGAATGCAAATGCGACTGAGAGCAAGTGACACACAGGTAGAATTCCTATCCCTCAAAACACGAGGGAGTTTTTCATTTTTGACAACTGAGATGTATGAGCTGTTTTCAACCCTAATGGGAAACCCTAGAGTTGTCATTTGTGATTTGTGGAAGGTTTTGTTTAAATTGTTGTTGAAAGTTAAATATTAGTACGGAATATTGGTATATATATGGTTGTGTGTCACTTTCTCTCCGTCTCATTTGCTCTAACTCATTAAAAAGTGTCATTTCAGCTCACTCTTTAAAAAGGTACCAATTTATAACCTTTATTTTTGCATATAAGCATCCATATGGAAATCAATAACTGTCAGAATGAAAATGATACTCCATGTCTCGGATAACGAAAGAAAGCTTACGTGAGAAAAGGCATTTTAATAATGTTATTTGTAATCTGATCTAGATTTTTTTGATTTGTTGAGTTTTCAGATAATTCATAAATTCCATTATTTCTGTGAATCAGAAAGGCTCGAGTTAATCACTTTAGTTTTTGAAAGAAAGCTTGATATATCTTCTGTTACTGACTTTGACAGAAAGTTATGATCTATTGAGTTTCCAAACAATTTGGAATGCCTCCAGTCACAGAAGGCGCTTTCACGCGCCCTATCATGAGTTTGCATTTTCTTTTGGTGACATGAGACCTCGAAAGAAAAGTGAGGGGACCAGCTAAAGAATGTGTC
>JAPMOR010004607.1:1855-17686 GCA_026543865.1 Argiope aurantia
TGAATAATAAAAAGGGTGACACTGAGGACACTTCCTTGTGGAACTCCCTCAGCTTGAATAAAATCATTAGAATAAGAGTTACCGACTCGAACTCGAAAAGAACGTTGTGTTAAAAAATTCTGTACGAATATAGGCAAGTTACCTCTAAAACCGAAATTAAAAAGTGTGGAAAGTATGCCATAGCGCCAGGCACGGTCATACGCTTTCTCTGTGTCGAAAAATATAGAGACAAGGTGGTTTCTCCTGACAAATGCATTGCGAATTTGGGTTTCCAGTAATACGAGGTTGTCAAAAGTTGAGCGCCCTCTACGGAAACCACTCTGCAACGGGGAGATGCAACCATGTTTCTCTAGTTCGAAAATTAGACGAGCATTGACCATGCGCTCGAAGGTCTTACAGAGGCAGTTTGTAAGAGCAATCGGTCTGTAGTTCAGAGGGACAGATGGTTCTTTGCCAGGTTTTAAGATAGGAATCACAATAGCTTCTCGCCATTGTGAAGGGTATTTCTGCTCAGTCCATATTCTGTTAAAAAGCAGTAACAGATTGGAAAGGGAAATGGTATTCAAATGGCGAAGCATGTTATACGTGATTCCATCTGGTCCAGGGCTGGTATCATGGACCTGAGACAAAGCCATGTTTAGTTCATACATCCTGAATTCACAGTTATATGGAATGGCACTTCGGGCATTGAAGCGCAAAGGCAACCGTTCCGCGCGATTCTTAATTGCCAAAAAATCAGGGTTGTAAGAATCGGTTGAGGAAACTTGTGCAAACGCTTGACCAAGTATGTTAGCAACGTCTAATGGGCTCGAATACATCGTATTACCGGTTTTTAAAACAGGAATAGAAGTTTCTTTATAGATCCCATTAGCAGCTTTTACCTTTTTCCATAAATGTTTACTGGAGATTGAGGATGTAATGGATGAAACAAATTTAGTCCATGCTTCTCTCTGACTACGACGTCGAATACTGCGAGCAAGCGCTTTGGCTCTTTTAAAAGCAATGAAGTTCTCAGTCGTCGGGTACCTTCTAAACCGATTCCAGAGTTTTTTCTGTTTTTTATGACTGTCGCGACAGGCTTCATTCCACCACGGTCTACGAAATTTTCTTAGACGTGGGGAAGTTTTTGGAATGGTGGCGTTAGCGGCGTTAATTATCGTATCAATGACATTTTGTAGGGATTTCGAAATGTCTGCATTACTGACCATGGCCTCATTGATAACTGCAAGTTGGGAAAATGTAGTCCAGTCTGCCCGCTGGAATAGAAAACGCGGAGGACAAATAGTCACACCGCCTCTATCAGCGTGGGAGATTATTAGGGGAAAGTGATCGCTATTTTGTAGATCATCCCCAACAGTGAAATTCAACAACGGTAGCAGCTCAGGAGTGCATATAGCTAGGTCAAGACAATGGAAACGACGTGTGGGCGCATGGAAGTACGTTTGCTCATCATTATTGAGCAGACAGAGACAGTTATCAGCAATAAACTGTTCTATCTGTTGCCCTCGACGGTTTGTACTATCCGAACCCCATAGAATACTATGTCCATTGAAATCGCCAAATATAATAAATGGTTTAGGAAGCTGGCACACTAAGGTGTCAAGATCCTGTTGACGTATGTTATCATGAGGCGGAAGATAAATGCAGCAGACTGTGACCAAACATCGTACATGAACCTGTACAGCCACAGCCTGAAGAGAGGTATGCAAATTGAGAGGTGTGCTAGGAAAAAGGTTTGATGTGAAAATGCAGACACCTCCAGAACCATGAGATCCAGTGCCTGCATCTTTCCGAATACAGTTATATCCGCGTAATTTGATGGGAATGGTAGGCGTCAAGAGGGTCTCTTGAACACCAAAACAGATGGGATGAAATTTGTTACAAATTGTCTTGATATCCTGAAGTTTGGACCGAAGGCCGCGACAATTCCAAGAGAGGAAGGTACCCATTAAGAGATTCTTGTAATAGGAGAAATTTTAAGACCAGTCGTTTGAGTTGACGGAGTAACGCAACTCATTTCTAATTCCTCTTCATCCCCTTCAGAAGGATGGAGGGCGATGGTATCGGGACATTTGAGTGTATCACCAAAAACGGAAGTTAAATCCTTTTGGACGATACCCTTCGTCGCCAGTCCCAGTGCGACGGAATTATGTGTTTTTGATAGTTTCATTTTTGAATGCAACTGTGTCGAGGTAAGGCCACGTTTCGCAAGCTTTAGCTTTAAAGAATTTTTGGATTTTGTATTTGATTTAGATCTAACTTGTTTGATATTTTCGGGGATGGTAGTTTTTACAGTAGGATCGGTATCAGAGTCAGAAGATTTATCTGTAGTTTTGTTTTGGGTAACGTATTTAACACAATTGCTGCAAGAACAGTTTGCACAAAAGGGTTTTTTCAAAACAGATGCATATATTAAGCCGGGTGTGGGAGTTTGAGCTAGAACTTTTTTTCTAGCTTCAGGGTAGGGTATATTTTCTTTAATTTTAATTGATGTTATTTGCTTTTCTAACTGCCAGCGTTCACAATTTCTAGAATATGAAGTATGATTGTCCCCACAGTTTACGCACTTTTCTGGTGCGCAACACTGCTGGCTGTCATGGCCCTTTTCTGCACAACGGGCGCAAGTGAGGGTCCCGCGGCAGTTAGCCTTAGAGTGGCCAAAACGTTGACATTGGAAGCAACGCAGAGGGTTTGGTATGTATTGTCGTACTGGTAGTTTTATGTAGCCTGCATATAGAAATTCGGGCAATTTGGGACTGTGAAAAGTAAGGATGTAATGTTTAGTGGGAAGGAGTTGTCCATCTCGCCGAATATTAATCTGGCGTACATGTGTCACTCCTTGTGGCTTTAGTTCCATAGTTATTTCCTCCAGAGAAACATTAAAAAGTTCTCCACAAGTGATTACACCCTTTGAATAATTAAGTGATGTGTGAGAATTAACAGTGACTGGAATATTTGCTAAAGCTTTTAATTTTATGATTTGCTGGGCTTGCTTTTTGGAGCAGACTTCTACCAGCAAATCACCTGAACGCATTTTACGTATTGAGGAAACCTCGCCGACAACTGCTGCAATGGCCTTTTGCACTAAAAAAGGTGAAACTGAATTAAAAGTATCCTGCTTGTCAGAGATTCTTTTAATAACGAAAAAAGTATCAAATTGATTAGAAGTAAAGAAAACATGCTTCTTATGCCCACTGAAGGGAGATTTTATGGAGGAGCCCATATGACATTTTTGAATTTTCAGGCCCGACGGCACCGCCCACCACGGAGCCCAACAAGGGATGGCAGCCACCGGCTCTAGACGTCTAGCCTCGGTACTTACCATAGTGCTAGCCGGAACCTATACGCTCGGAGTTACCCCCGGGGACAGTGACCACCCTTAACGCCAAGCCCAAGGAGTAACCCCTTTGCTTGATCCCTAGCAGACTAGCCACTCAGGTGACTAGGTACCAGCCGATTGATACACCGGGGACCACAGTGCACCACCCGTCTAATGGGTCGCCACGCACGGCCAACACGTGGGGTTTTGGCTGTCCATGAGAAGCAAGAAGCAAACAGAGCGGCGACAGCTTCTCATGGAGAGCTCCCTCGCTTGCCGTCGAGGGAAGGAAACAACAGCAGAAAGCAGAAGGCATAGAGGAGTTTGAACATGAAGGGAGTAAAGATCCCTGGGAACCTCGGGATTGGGACACCCGTACTCACCTATAGTAGGTGAGCCCCTGAGGGGAGGGATCAAGCGAAGGGGTTACTCCTTGGGCTTGGCGTTAAGGGTGGTCACTGTCCCCGGGGATAACTCCGAGCGTATAGGTAACCGATCAGCACTATGGTAAGTACTGAGGCTGGAAGTGCCCAGAGCCAGTGGCTGCCATCCCTTGTTGGGCTCCGTGGTGGGCGGTGCCGTCGGGCCTGAATTTCTACCAATGTCGTATGGGCAAACGGAAATCTGCTCCCTTCAGTGGGCAACAAATCGTTTCAAACAAATCAATTGCAGCTGTCTTTCCAACTTTTTTTTCTCATAAAAAGAGTTTCCAAAACGAATGAGACTTTTCATTCAGTATCTCCTTTCTTAGTTGAAAAAAGCATCACTGGAAATATCGGGGAAGTAAAATGCACCAAGAAGCTTCGTTCCGGAGATTTGCTAGTGGAAGTTCTGCCCCGGAAACAATTGCAACATATAATGAAATTGAAGTCATTCACTGATATCCAAATCACCGTTTCTCAACATGTTTCTTTAAATTCCTCCAAGGGAGTCATTTCCTGCGGAGAAATGTTCAATGATGAAGAGGAAGAAATTCTCAAAGAATTGAAAAGCCAAGGGGTGAGTCATGTAAGACGTATATCAATACGGAGAAATGGCGAACTCCATAAAACAAAACATTTGATTTTGACATTTGGATTTCCAAAACTGCCAGAACATATTAAAGCAGGGTATATGCGTCTTCCAGTAAGGCCGTATATCCCCAGTCCGCTGCGTTGTTTCAAATGCCAACGTTTTGGGCATTCTAAAACTTCTTGCCGAGGGACACTGACTTGCGCCCGCTGTGGAGATGTCGGTCATGACAGTTCTCAATGCAACTCTGTCGAAAAGTGTGTAAACTGTAAAGGTGCACACACGTCGTATTCTAGAAATTGCCCAACATGGTTGCTTGAAAAAGAAGTAATAAGTACAAAAATAAAAAATCAGATATCTTACACCGAAGCTCGGAAACTTGTGAACTCCCAAACTCCTACAGGTACTAACTATGCTTCCATAGCTCAGACAAAGACTAAGCAGTCAAAATATTTTAATATATCGAATGATTCTTTGGCTTTAGAAAAATCAATTGCAAATCCCGACATACAATCTAGATCTAATTCAACTAAACTAAGTATTACTCAGAATGAAAGTGTGTCAGTTCCACCCTGTGATGTTGCGTCAGCCTCACAGGATTTGTCTGATTTTCAGTTAGTAACAAAGAAAAAGAAATATAAAAAAAACTCTGAAGACCGCAGTTGGAAACCAAAAGGAATCAGTATCAGAAAAATCCAAATTTTGGGTAACCTCCCCTATGCAGGTTGCAACTTCAGCTACTATGGAAGTAAACAAATTTGCGTCAACACATGTGGCAAATCATTCCAAAGCTGTACATAAAACTGATTATTTACCAGCTTCTACGATTTCTGACCACATTTCGATAGACGAACATTGTAATAATGAAAGTGGCAATGATATTGGGTCGTCTGTGGCTGAAGACGCTATAGACTATGACCCAAACGAAACTATTGAGGAAACTTCCCCTGTTATTGATCTGCAAGAAAAATCAACAGTAACATTTAAAACCCCTACATCAACTGATAATCTTACTGTTAAAGAAAAATTAAAAAACAGTCCATTTCATTGGGTTAATTTTAAAACATTTAATCCTAAAACAATTAGTACCACTGTCCATGACAAGTACCCAAAGAAATATCATGTCAAAAGACTACAATGATTTTATATCCCTAATTTAGACATTATCATTAGTCTATTAATTTTATTAAATATCTTTAACAATTTCTTGAATTTTTATCTTGTCTTAATTTGCATATAGTTCTTCATATTTTAGATTTTATGTCATTTATATGATTGATCTTTTATTCTTTCCATTTTTACCATTTGATTGGCGCAGTTTAGCCAAACATGGCTCTTGCGCCATTAAACCTCAAACAAACAAACAAACAAACCGGTCACTTTTAATCCTCATCAATCTTTGAACACCTCAAAAGGTGTGATTACCTGCGGGGAATTGCTAAATGTTCCCTTGGAGGTAATTATTGCAGAAATGAAACCGCAGGGTGTCACGAATGTTCGCCGCTTCACTCTTCGGCGTGATGGAGAACTCCTGGAGACAAAACATCACATTTTAACGTTTAATACACCTAAACTGCCAGAATTTGCTTATACCGGCTATATCAGACTGTCAGTCCGTCCATAAATAGTCCGTCCAAACCCTATGAGATGTTTCCATTGCCAGCGCTTTGGACATTCTAAAGTGAATTGCCGCGGGTCATTAACATGTGCCCGTTGTGCAAGTAAAGGGCATGATATCCAGCAATGTTCCGCACAGGAAAAGTGTGTGAACTGCAGTGACAATCACCCTTCTTATTCCCGATCATGCCCGCGCTGGATACTAGAGAAACAAATGACTACTGTTAAGTTCAAAGAAGATATTACGTATCCCGAAGCCAGGCGTAAGGTTCAAGCGCAAACACCTTCTCCTGGTAAAAGCTATGCTTCTGTGCTTCAAAATACCTTTTGTTCAAACTACTCCTGTGCAAACTGTGTGAAAAACTCTAAAAAATCCAAACCATTTGAAAAACTTAGATTCTGATTCTGGACAATCTATTAATAATACTTCTGAGACTCCTAAGGTTGTAAAAACAAAGTCTAAACGCAAAAAACAAAGTTCACTAACATTAAAACTTGCAAAACGCGGTCTTTCGCAAAAAGATTTACCTCTGAAATTAAAAAAAATCAACCTCCAAAAATTCCGTCGCTTTGGGAATGGCGATGCAGGGTAATGTCCACAAGAATTTAACAACGATCTTTGGGGATAAGTTGCGTAGCCCTGATATAAAATTACATCCCTCTGAGGATGAAGATGAGCTTGAAATGAGTTGCGATGATCCGGCAACTCAGACTAATGCCTCTGTTCTTTCTCCAGTCAAGCATCTCTCTTAATAGGTACCTTCGTTTCCTAGAATTGTCGCGGCATTCGGTCCAAATTGCAGGATATCAAATCCATTATTAACAATTTTCATCCTGTCTGTTTCGGTGTTCAGGAAACCTTCTTGACACCCAACATACCACTAAAATTATGCGGATATAACTGTGTTCGGAAAGAGGCAGGAACTGGATCTCATGGTTCTGGAGGTGTCTGCATCTTCACTTCAAATCTTTATCCGAGCACGCCTCTTATGTTGCATACATCTCTTCAGGCTGTGGCTGTGCAGGTCCATATACGACCTTTGGTCACAGTCTGCTGTATTTATCTTCCGCCTCATGATATCATACGTCAACAAGATCTTGACACATTAGTGGACCAACTTCCTTCGCCTTTTATTATAATGGGAGATTTCAACGGACATAGTACTTTGTGGGGCTCGGATAGTACAAACTCTCATGGGCACCAGATTGAACAGTTTATTGCTAACAACTGTCTCTGTGCTCAATAATAACGAGCAAACGTACTTCCGTGCGCCCACACGTAGCTTCCACTGTCTTGACCTGGCCATATGCTCTCCTGAATTGCTACCGATGTTGAATTTGAAAGTAGGAGAGGATCTGCACAATAGCGGTCGCTTTCCCCTAATACTCTCCCACACTGATAGCGGTAGTGCGGCTATTTGTCCCCCCGCGTTTTCTATTTCAACGAGCTGACTGGAATACATTTTCACAACTAGCAGTTATTAATGAGGCTATGATCAGTGATACAGATATTTCCAAAGCAGTACAAAATGTGATTGATACGATAATAAATGCCGCGAACGCCACCATTCCGAAAACATCCCCACGTCTAAGCCCCTCAGGGGCTCACCTTCTTTAGGTGAGTACGGGTGTCCCAATCCCGAGGTTCCCAGGGATCTTTACTCCCTTTATGCTTACTCTACCCTATGCCTTCTGCTTTCTGCTGTTGTTTCCTTCCCTCGACGGCAAGCGAGGGAGCTCTCCATGAGAAGCTGTCGCCACTCTGTTTGCTTCTTGCTTCTCATGGACAGCCAAAACCCCACGTGTTGGCCGTGCGTGGCAACCCATTTGACAGACGGGTGGTGCACTGTGGTCCCCGGTGTATCAATCGGCTGGTACCTAGTCACCTGAGTGGCTAGGCTGCTAGGGATCAAGCGAAGGGGTTACTCCTTGGGCTTGACGTTAAGGGTGGTGACTGTCCCCGGGGGTAACTCCCAGCGTATAGGTTCCGGCTAGCACTGAGGTGTATGCCGAGGCTGGAAAAGACCAGAGCCGGTAATTGCCTTCCCTTGTTGGGCTCCGTGGTGGGCGGTGCCGTCGGGCCCGAATCTTTTTTCAATATCATATGGCTCCTCCCAAGAAAGGTCCCTTTAGTGGGCGTCACATTATTCCTCACCAAGTTAATTTTGATAACCATTTTGACAAGTTTTTTGTCATCAAACGTATTTCGGAAAATAATGAAACGTTTGAAACCGTATCACCATTTTTAGTGCAAAAGGCTATCGCTGCAACCGTTGGTGACATCACCTCTATTCGCAAAATGCGTTCTGGTGACTTGCTTGTCGAGTTAAATTCCCGAAAGCAAGCCCAGCAAATTCAAAAATTGAAGGCGTTATCTACAATACCTGTCAGTGTCAGCCCTCACCACTCGCTAAATATATCTAAGGGTGTCATAACTTGTGGTGAAATACTGAATTTTCCTGTAGACTTAATTACAAAGGAATTGAAGTCTCAAGGTGTCACAGATGTCCGCCGTATTACCATCCGGAGAGACGGCAATATAATTGAGACAAAACACCATATCTTGACTTTTAAGTCACCAAAATTACCTGAATTTATATATGTGGGATATATAAAGCGACCTGTCAGACCATACGTACCTAATCCCCTGAGGTGTTTTAATTGCCAGCGTTTTGGCCACTCGAAGGCAAACTGCCGCGGGACCCTCACTTGCGCCCGCTGTGCAGGAAAAGAACATGATAGCCAGCAGTGCACCGCACAAGAAAAGTGCGTGAACTGCGGGGGAAATCATACATCCTTCTCTCGATCGTGTGAACGTTGGATTCTAGAAAAGAGAATAACAACAATTAAAATCAAGGAAAACATCTCGTATCCCGAGGCTAGGCGAAAACTTTCAATACAAACGCCTACGCCTGGTGTAAGCTATGCGTTTGCTGTTCAAAAATCTTTTTGTGCAAATTGTACATGTCCCAGTTGTGTTAAATCTGTCAAAGCAGTAAAGAAAACCTCTGAATCGGATACAGAACAATCCATAAACAGTGCTTCTGACACTGACAAACAAGTAAAACCCCAAACCAAATCTAGATCTCAAAAGTCAATAAAATTAAAACTTGCAAAGCGTGGCCAAACACAGAAAGATCTATCTGCAAAACTTAAGAAATCAATTAGCAAAAATTCTGTCGCTTTGGGACTAGCGGCACAAGGTTTAGCACATAAGGACTTGACGTCCATATTCAGTGGTAAATGTAATGGTCCCGACCTTAAACTGCACCCATCGGAAGATGAGGATGATTTTGATATGAGTTGCGACGTTTCTGCAACTCCTACTGTTGCTCCTTATAATTCTGTGACACATCTCTCTTGATGGGTACCTTCCTTTCTTGGAATTGTCGCGGCATTCGGTCCAAACTTCAGGACATGAAGACCATTATCAACACCTTTCATCCTGTTTGTTTTGGTATTCAAGAGACCTTCTTGACACCCAACATCCCCTTAAAACTACGAGGCTATAATTGTATTCGGAAAGATGCAGGCACCGGAGTGCACAATTCTGGAGGTGTCTGCATTTTGACATCAAATCTATACCCGAGCACACCGTTAAATTTACATACACCTCTACAGGCTGTGGCTGTACAAGTTCATATCAGAACACTGGTTACAGTCTGCTGCATCTATTTGCCAAATCATGATGTCATTAGCCAACAGGCACTTAACAATTTAATCGACCAGCTTCCGTCACCTTTACTGATAATAGGGGATTTCAATGCTCATAGTTCTATGTGGGGTTCGAATAGTACAAATTCTCGTGGGCGACAGATCGAACAGTTTATAACCAATAACTGTCTCTGTCTGCTCAATAATGAAGAAAAAACGTACTTCCATGAACCCACACGTACTTTCCACAGTATTGACTTGGCCATATGCTCTCCCGACTTACTGCCTTTGTTGAACTTTGCTGTTAGTGAAGATCTTTACAACAGTGATCACTACCCTTTAATAATCTCGCAGGCTGATAGAAGTGGTGCGGCCTTATATCCACCACGTTTCCTATTCCAGCGGGCAGATTGGGCTACTTTCACTCAGCTGGCAGAAATTACCGAGACTATGGTTAATACTTACGATATTACGGAGGCAGTACAAAATGTTATTGATTGTATTATATGTGCCGCTAACAACACCATCCCAAAATGTTCCCCACATTTACGAAAATTTCGTCGCCCGTGGTGGAATGAGGCTTGCCGTGACAGTAACAAAGAACAAAAGAAAAGATGGAACATTTTTCGAAGGTACCCTTCAACAGAGAATCTTATAGCTTTTAAATTTGCCAGAGCCAATGCACGGCGGATTCGCCGACAGTGTCAGAGGGAATCATGGATTCACTTCATATCATCAATTACATCCTCTATTTCTAGTAAATTACTTTGGAAGAAGGTGAAGGCTGCAAACGGAATCTATAGAGACTTTTCTTTCCCTGTATTGAAGATAGGACGTGGAATGGTCTCCTCTCCCTTAGACGTTGCCAATACTCTTGCAGAAGCCTTCGCACAAGTTTCCGCTTCTGATTCATACCAGCCCGCATTCGTGGCGACTAAGAATCGAGCGGAACGGAAGAATTTACGTTTTTCCACCCGAAGATCTCTTCCCTACAATTCCGATTTTAGCATGCATGAACTACTATTGGCCTTATCTAAAGTACATGATACTAGTCCCGGACCGGATGGAATTACGTACAATATGCTTAGCCATTTATCTACGTCCTCTCTCACTAATCTGCTGCGTTTATTCAATCGTATATGGATTGAACAGAGGTTCCCGTCGCAATGGCACGAAGCTATTGTGATACCAATCCTCAAACCCGGGAAAGATTCGTCTAACCCTCTACATTATAGACCTATTGCGCTCACAAGTTGTCTGTGCAAGTTGCTTGAGCGCATGGTTAATGCCCGTCTTGTTTTTGAACTTGAGAGGAAAGAATGCATTCCACAAATGCAGAGTGGTTTTCGAAAAGGACGCTCAACATATGATAATATCGTCCTACTCGAGACCCAAATACGCAACGCATTTGTTAGCCGAAACCACCTGGTTTCCATCTTCTTTGATGTCGAAAAGGCTTACGACCGTACCTGGCGCTTTGGCATTCTTAAAACTCTTTTTAATTTTGGTTTTAAGGGAAATTTACCTATTTTTTTAAAAAACTTTTTATCTTTGCGAAAATTTCGTGTTCGGATTGGCGATTGTTATTCAGATTCTTTTATTCAAGCTGAAGGGGTTCCACAAGGAAGTGTCCTTAGTGTAACGCTCTTTATTATTCATTTTAGTCAAATCCTTAACATTTTACCACCATCTGTCGAGGGCAACCTGTATGTAGATGATCTTCAGATCTCCTGTCAAGGTTGCAATATGCACCTAATAGAGCGCCAGCTGCAAGTTGCAGTTAATAAGATAATAGACTGGTGTGAGGAGAACGGACATACGATTTCCGCCGAAAAAAGTAAATGCGTTCATTTTTGTCGGAAGCGTGAAATTCATTTAGACCCTTTAATTAATATTAAGGATACCTCAATCCCTGTGGTTGGTGAAATAAAGTTTTTGGGAGTAGTGTTTGATCGTAAACTCACTTTCCTTCAGCATATTTTATATCTGCGGAAGAAGTGTGACAGGTCAATGAACATTCTAAAAGTACTTTCTAAAACCTCTTGGGGAGCAGACCGTACATCTTTGCTTCGAATTTATGAAGCAGTTATTTTATCCCGTATTGATTATGGATGTATGGTATATGGTTCTGCACGGCCCTCCGTTTTGAGTAAACTAGATACTATACACCACACCGCCCTGAGAATTTGTTCAGGAGCTTTCCGAACCTCACCAGTTGAAAGTCTTTACAATGTATGTCACCAACTGCCGCTAAATTTGAGGCGCCAAAAAATATATGTCCAGTATTACCTCCGATCATTATCCGTTCCAAAACATCCCCTCAGGGGCTCACCTACTATAGGTGAGTACGGGTGTCCCAATCCCGAGGTACCCAGGGATCTATGCTCCCTTTATGTTTCTACTCCCCTCCGTCTTCTGCTGTTAGCATTCATTATTCTTTCCCTCGAGGGTAGACGAGGGAGCTCTCCATGAGAAGCTGTCGCCACTCTGTTTGCTTCCTGCTTCTCATGGACAGCAAAAACCCCCACGTGTTTGCCGTGCGTGGCGACCCATTAGACGGGTGGTGCACTGTGGTCCCCGGTGTATCAATCGGCTGGTCACTTTCCACCTGAGTGGTTAGTTTGCTAGGGATCAAGCGAAGGGGTTACTCCTTGGGCTTGGCGTTAAGGGTGGTCACTGTCCCCGGGGGTAACTCCCAGCGTATAGGTACCGATTAGCACTAGGGTGGATGCCGAGGCTGGGAATGACCAGAGCCGGTAATTGCCTTCCCTTGTTGGGCTCCGTGGTGGGCGGTGCCGTCGGACCCGAAACTTTTATCATATCGTATGGGCTCCTCCAAACGTGGTCCCTTCAGTGGGCATAAAGTTTATAAGTCTCTCAATTTCGAACATTTTGATAAATTTTTTGTTATTAAAAGAAAATCAGAAAAACAAGATACTTTTAACTCGGTTTCACCTTTTTTAGTTCAGAAAGCCGTCTCTGCTACTGTCGGTGAGGTACAATCTATTAAAAAAATGCGTTCTGGTGATTTACTAGTTGAAGTAAATTCAAAGAAACAATCGCAGCATATCATGAAACTGAAAGCTCTAGCTTCCATACCCATTTCCGTTAGTCCGCACACATCCTTAAACTTCTCCAAAGGTGTAATAACTTGCGGAGAATTATTTAATGTCTCTCTTGAAGAAATAACTTCAGAATTGAAACCTCAAGGTGTGACGCATGTTCGCCAGATTGCCATTCGACGGGATGGTCAACTCCTTCCAACAAAGCATTATGTGCTCACCTTCCATAGCCCCAAGCTACCTGAATTTATATATGCCGGCTATATTAAGTTACCTGTGCGTCAGTATATACCAAATCCTTTGAGGTGTTTCCAATGCCAGCGCTTTGGCCACTCGAAGATTAATTGCCGCGGGACACTCACTTGTGCCCGCTGTGCTGATAAAGGGCATGATAGCCAGCAGTGTTCCGCAATAGAAAAGTGCGTAAACTGTGGTGGCGATCATCCCTCTTATTCTCGAAATTGCTCACGCTGGAAACTGGAAAAAGAAATCACTATTATCAAAATAAAAGAAAACATTACATACCCAGAAGCTAGACGTAGAGTTCAAATTCAGACACCTACGCCAGGCATTAGCTATGCCTCAGTTATCCAGAAACCATTTTGTGCAAATTGTTCCTGTGAAAACTGTATAAAGCAAACTCCAAAACCAAATCTTCCTGTAAAAACATCAGAATCGGATTCTGATAATTCAGTTAAAAGTATATCAGAATCTCCTAAACCGGATCTGTCAGCATCTAAAAAAACCCGTAAGAAAAAACCTCAGTCCTCACTGACATTTAAACTTGCTAAACGTGGCATATCGCATAAAGATCTTTCCGTCAGATTACAAAAATCTACTTCTCGGAATTCCGTAGCTTTGGGATTAGCAAGAGATGGTGTAGCCCATAAGGATTTAACTTCTATCTTTGGAGGCACACCAACTATCCCTGATTTTAAGCTCCATCCGTCTGAGGATGAAGATGCACTTTCTATGAGTTGCGAAGATCAGGCAACTCCTACCAATGCTCACTCACACCCCCCATCTAAATCTCTCTCTTAATGGGTACCTTCGTTTCTTGGAATTGTCGCGGCATTCGTTCCAAACTTCATGACGTGAAATCAATTATTAACAAATTTCATCCTGTCTGTTTCGGTGTTCAAGAAACCTTCTTGACACCCAACATTCCCATCAAGTTACGCGGATATAGCTGTGTTCGGAAAGATGCATACACTGGATCTCATGGTTTTGGAGGTGTATGTATTTTCACTTCAAATTTCTATGCGAGCACACCTCTTATTTTACATACATCTCTTCAGGCTGTGGCTGTGCAGGTTCATATACGATCTTTAGTCACAGTCTGCTGTATTTATCTTCCGCCTCACGGTGTTATCCGTCAGCAAGACCTGGACAATCTAGTAGACCAACTTCCGTCACCCTTCATTTTGTTTGGCGACTTCAATGGACATAGTACTTTGAGGGGCTCGGATAGTGCCAACTCTCGTGGGCAGCAGATCGAACAGTTTATTGCTAACAACTGTCTCTGCCTGCTCAATAGTGACGAGAAAACATACTTCCATGCGCCCACACGTAGCTTCCACTGTCTTGACCTAGCCATATGCTCACCTGAACTGTTACCGATGTTCAGTTTGGCAGTTGTGGATGATCTGCACAATAGCGATTACTTCCCTCTAATAATCTCCCACGCTGATAGCGGTGGTGCGACTATTTGTCCTCCGCGTTTTCTATTCCAGCGGGCAGACTGGAATACATTTTCCCAAGTAGCATGTATCAATGAGGCTATGGTCAGTAATGAAGACGTTTCACAAGCAGTACAAAATGTCATTGATACGATAATGAACGCCGCTAACGCCACCATTCCGAAAACCACACCACGGCTAAGAAAATTTCGTAGACCGTGGTGGAATGAAGCCTGCCGCGATAGTCATAAGAAACAGAGAAAACTCTGGAATCGTTTCAGAAGGTACCCTACGACTGAGAATTTGATCGCCTTTAAAAGAGCCAAGGCGCTAGCCCGCCGCATTCGACGTCGTAGCCAGAGAGAATCATGGATTAACTTTGTTTCATCCATCACATCATCCACTTCCAGTAAACTTTTATGGAGAAAAGTAAAAGCCGCCAATGGGATCTATCACGAAACTTCTATTCCGGTTTTAAAAACCGGCAATATGATGCATTCGAACCCATTAGACGTTGCTAACCTTCTCGGTCAAGCGTTTGCACAAGTTTCCGCAACTGCTTCTTACAGCCCTCAGTTTCTGGCAATTAAGAATCGAGCGGAACAGTTGCTTCTGCGCTTCAAAACCCGAAGAACCATTCCATATAACTGTGAATTCAGGATGCATGAACTAGAGATGGCTCTGTCTGAAGTCCATGATACCAGTCCTGGGCCAGATGGAATCACATATAACATGCTTCGCCATTTGAATACCATTTCCCTTTCCAATCTGTTACTGCTTTTTAACAGAATATGGACTGAGCAGAAATACCCTTCACAATGGCGAGAAGCTATTGTGATTCCTATCTTAAAACCTGGCAAAGAACCATCTGTCCCTCTGAACTACAGACCAATTGCTCTTACAAATTGCCTTTGTAAGACCTTCGAGCGCATGGTCAACGCTCGTCTAATATTCGAATTGGAAAAACAAGGTTGCATCTCCCCGTTGCAGAGTGGTTTCCGTAGAGGTCGGTCTACTTTTGACAACCTCGTATTACTTGAAACTCAAATTCGCAACGCATTTGTTAGGAGGAACCACCTTGTTTCTATATTTTTCGACATAGAGAAAGCGTATGATCGTGCTTGGCGCTATGGTATACTTTCCACACTATTTAATTTTGGTTTTAGGGGTAACTTGCCAATATTTTTAGAAAACTTTTTAACACAACGTACTTTTCGTGTTCGAGTTGGTAACTTTTATTCTAATAATTTTATTCAAGCTGAGGGAGTTCCTCAAGGAAGTGTCCTCAGTGTTACTCTTTTTATTGTGCATCTAAGCCAAATTTTAAATAAGTTGCCTTCATCTGTTCAAGGAACACTTTATGTTGATGATCTTCAGATCTCATGCCAAGGAAGTAACATGACACTAATAGAGCGACAACTGCAAAACTCGGTAAATAAATTGGTAGCTTGGTGTGATAATAATGGTCACACTATTTCCCCAGAGAAGA